>JAQIXT010000566.1:0-30261 GCA_034700445.1 Stenotaenia linearis | reverse complement strand
GTGTCCTCTTTTTATTTTCCTTTCGTGTCCATCATTCGCTTTCTACCGTCATCCTGATTATTGTACTATCGATGGCAAAAAAGGATGCAATCCTGGCTTCAGGTGTTGTGCAACTGGTCCAGATCTCCTGTGGAAGAAAAACAATGACGGATGTTGCGTCGAGTTTTTCAAAACCACTACTCCCTGGCCAACAACAACCCCTGAAGTTCCAAAGGAGCCAACATCCCTTCCAAAGGAGACTCCAAATGTGCCAGAACCTGAAACTCCAAAGGAGCCAGAACCTGAGGTTCCAAAGGTGCCAGAACCTGAGACTCCAAAGGAACCAGAACCTGAGACCCCAAAGGAACCAGAAATTGAGACTCCAGTTGAGCCAGAACCAGAGACTCCAGTTGAGTCAGTTGAGCCAGAACCAGAAATTCCAGTGGAGCCAGTACCTGAGGTTCCAGAAGAACCAGAAGTTGAAAAGCCAGAAGAAACAGCACAATAAACAGCAAAATTTATAATTAAACAAAAATAACTGTAATAAAGTTTTACTGGTTTAAAATCTGTTGCATTAAATCTATTATACACTTTACATCTGCTTAACGTAATACTGTCTGTTTTAATCACACAAGTTATATGACAAAATCCAGGATTTTTCCCCTATAACAAAGATGTTGATAGAAAATGAGCCCACAAGTTACTATCTGTC
Source organism: Stenotaenia linearis (assembly GCA_034700445.1). Classification (NCBI taxonomy): domain Eukaryota; kingdom Metazoa; phylum Arthropoda; class Chilopoda; order Geophilomorpha; family Geophilidae; genus Stenotaenia; species Stenotaenia linearis. The sequence continues at coordinate 29,570 of JAQIXT010000566.1, read as the reverse complement.
TCTTATCTATTCTTGGTATAATACCCGAAACCAATTAATTGCCTTTTAAATGCGCGTTTCTTTTATACACTTTAATTCACGATTTGCGCGATGCACGGCCGCACTCTAGTGGGGGAAATTGAAACTGCAACTTGGTGTCTCGGCAACGACAAACACAACATTATTCATGGGTCGTGCCTTTATGCCACAATTTTCACAGAAAAGGTGACAAAACCCTATCTTGGCATGGTTTTCCTAAAAATGAGAAACTAAGGAAAGATTGGGTTATTAAAATAAGGCGAGATGAAGGTCGAAATTTTACTATTAATGCGAAACAGTAAAGTGTGTGGAAACACTTTGTGGATTCTGATTTTCGACCTCATTTACATGGAAAACTGAGGCTGGTTCACCCGCTTATAGCGCTATAAGCAGATTCGCTGGTGGCGTCAACCCGCTTACAGCGTCAATTTCGACCCGGTCCCTTGATTGACACTATAAGCAGGTCCGACTATCGATATCGAGCACAACACTGCTGTAGATTCATTTTTTTGCCATACTTTATTGCTGGCAAATGGCTAATATCTGAAGAGTAGAGCAATGTATGTAATAAACTAGTTGGTTTCATACATTTGCAAATTTCACCAAATTTTGAAGATGAGTTTCCTCCCTCTCTTTTAACCAATTTGCATTATTGGCTTGACCTCTTGTTGCTTCTTCAATGGCAGAAATTTGTCCAGATGGGATTTGGGGAACAGGCCAACAGCTATTGGCTATGAAAGGCTTAATTTTCTGCAGAATTTTTTACAATTTCTTACTCACTTCACTTTCCAACACTTGAGAAGAATAGTAATCAATGAATTTTTCACTATCTTCTGAAAGAGCCGTATCTTCAGAGAAAATCCTAGGCTTAACAATATTAACAAGACCAGTTCAACCTGAAATAAAAAATAGTATAGCAAAAACTCAACATAGAAAACCCACATTTTATAACAACCACATCTTTGCATTATCTTGCACTAATACAAGTAGCCAACACTTCTTTCCTTCCTTTTTAATTTATGTTTAAAATCTTTAAAAATTTTGAAATACTTTTATGAGCTTAATAATGAAAATTAAACTTTTCTTTCTATCCTTACAATTATCAATTCTTCTGTTGCTCAACTGTATTGAAAAAAAAAATTCCAAAAATAAGCATAAATTCAATTTCAAAACAATACATTATAAAAAAATTTCATTTTGTTATAAAATATAAAATTCTTTCAATGAAATGCGTTTTAATAACACACCAAATCCGTGTTCGTTTCCAATACGTAGTTTGGATTGAGTTTCAATATTAAACTCTTCAATTTACTTTTCATACAATAGTGAGCAAGAAGCGATAAAACATCCTTCAGTTTCACCGTTTCACTAAGGTAAGGCATACTTTTATTACTTACAATCACATTTAAATTCTTTTTATCTCATAATTAAATAGAAAATGAAACATTCAACTATAATGACTTTATTTTGGTTGACAATGATTGTGATGTTATTGGTTGACGAAGTTATTGGTAAAGGAACTCCAAAACCCAAGAAAGGAAAAGGGAAAAAAGGAAAAAAGAAGGGCAAAAAAGGAGCAAAGGCGGGCAAAAAAGGAACAAAGGCACCCCATAAGAGATCCATAGATGAGGCTGAGCTAAGAAATATATTTGAATTTTCATCAACCTTTCCTCCTAATTTGGCTTCTCTGTTTCCAAAAGGAGTCGGACAATAAGAAATAAAAATAAACTTATTTTAATGTGATTATTAAATTCATGTAGCAGAAATGAATAAAACCTGTCAAAATAAATTGTTACTATTTATATTTATATTAATAGTTGAATTGGACTCCTGAGAATAATATCCTGTAAAAGAACTATTTATTACTGCAATAATATTCGTTTCAATAGCAATTGTTCTATTAAATTGTAGCATTTCATCAGATAGGATGAAAATAGACAAAATGTTGCAGTTTTTAAAAATATTTTTATTCATTTCTATGTTTTATTATTGTAATTCGTTTCCAGCGAAGGACGAGGTAAAAAACTTTTTTTAAATTAAAAATTTGTATGATACTCATAATACTTACTTCACTTAGTTGCCATTAGCTTATAGTTTTACGGGTAACGGTGGAGTTTGGATTTTTATACCACATTCGACAGAAGTTGATTTTTTAATATCGAGAAATGAAAATCCAGAAAAAGATGATAGAGTGCTTTACGACGATACTATTCTTCGTGTCGATGATACTGATGACAACAATATCGAATCGAAAACGTCTGGAAGCAATGAGTTGAATCGATTAAAAGATCTTTTGAAAATTAAAAGTAAAAAGCCGTATACAGTGGTTCCTTTAACAAAAACGAAGAAGGATTTGTCAAATTTATTGAATGACGAAGCTAATGAAAATGAGTTGTCGGGTGAAGCTAACAGTATGGAGGCAGATCGAATTAAGAAGCTGATTCAGAGCAGTCTTAAAAAACACGTTGACGTTATGCCTTTAAAAGACGATTCGTCGTCTGATGATGATGATTTGGCTTTGTCACGAGAAACGTTATTGAGTTTGTTAAATGTGTAATTTGTATATTTACTGAAAATTTAAATTCTTGAATTTGTTGATGTGTAATTAATAAAATGGAAGTTGTTTTCAAAATTGAACTTTTTTGTGATGATTTAGGTTAAATTATAATGTTTGTGTGAAAAGTTGTTTTCACGTTGAGTAGAAGCCCCCTTACTCAAGGGGGCTTCCCCTCAATACAAGAATCTTTCCCGGAGGTTTATCATGTATTAGAACGCCACGTTTGTGCCTCGAGAAAGAAACACCATAAAATAATAATGAATTGAGTTTTATTTGTCTGCGTGTAAAGAATAATTAAATCATATTAATAAGTAAATCATTCTGTTAAGTTAAGAGTATAATTCATTTTTTAATACTTTTAAAATTTTTTTCACTTTATTTTTTCATTTAACATTTACAAATCTTTTTATATAAAACACATATCACATACCAAATTAAAAAATAAAAAATAAAAACAAAATAGCAAAATAAATACACAATTTGTATTACACATAACCACCAACTGATTATACTGTTCACATTTGATTCTCTTCCGTTTGTTCTTGTTCTATTAAAATAAATAAAGAAACTTCCAAATAAAGAACTAAAATAAATTAAATAAAATACCTTACGTAATAAATTTTAATGACGGCAAAGCGTTAAACAAACGCAGTTTTAAGAATTAACGATGTGGGCTTACCAATGTTGAGAGGGCGGCTTCTGGGTGAAACATTATTGGTTGCAGTAACACAATAACTATAATTGATAATTTCCGTTTCCAGTCATTTATTTCTGATTTCTAGATTAAAAAATTGTGATAACGTAATCAGAAACTTAAAACAAAAAAATGTACAAATAACTGCTCAAGGATGGCTTTCCTGCAAATGCGTGGCAATATCGGCAGGAAAGCCGTCCATTAATCACTTATTACAACTAAAGAATCTATTTAATATTTGTAATCAGAAACGAACCTATTAAATTCAATCACTTTTCAAGTAATCTCTAATTAAAATTTAAAATTTATTCACATCCTGAATATTACTTTCTTTACCATTTAACGATCTTAACTTATTCCTCACCAAAAAAATGCGAGCAAAACATAACTTCCTACTTTTTCTCGTCTTTCTGACTACACAAGAATTAAGAAGTCAACAACAACTCTACGTACTACAAGACCAACAACCACAAATAACTCCTCTTGTTCTAAGAAACTACCAGCAATCAGACACACCCAATGAAGAACCAGAACAACAATCTTCATTCCTGGGCAACCTTCGCACAGATGGATCAAAACTTCTCGACGCAGCGACCAATTTCCTAAGTTTCATCTACAGATTTCACCCAAAACTCCAACTTTCTTTGGGCACGGGACTTCCGTCAATGGAATACGACATCACACATGGTTTAAGTCTAAAATCCCTACAACCCAACATAAAAGCGAGCATCGAATCGCGAGCGCAACAGATCAAACCACAGTCTTCGACCGGTTACACTTTCCAACAGCCGTACAACTCGTACAACTCGTACAACTCGTACGGCTCGTACAGAAATTTACCTTTCAATCCACCAGTTTCAAGCACAACAACAATCGACTTCAAACCCTACTCCGGTACCCCGGATCTATTCATCAATTCCAACATGGGGTTTGTCTCGTCGCAAGATGTACTACCCGAAGACTTCAAAGCAAGAATGTTTGGCCAACCAATGGCAGCCGGAACTATTGTACTTAAACCGGTTCTTGCAACTGTGCTTTTACCAACTAACTTCAACCAGAAACTTCAATCAGTAAATCCAAATTTTCCGTGGAATCAACAAAACGATAATAATTGGTATTGGTTTCAACCAAACCCGAAAAAAGCGAGTGATGTCAAGAAAAGTACTAAAAGTGAAAGTAAGGTTGCTGATTCCAGTGTTACATCATCGAGTAATTTATTCGATGTTGGTAAACCGGCGAGTTGGAAGGATGAGATGACGACTGCCAAACCCGATGACCCTGGTTTGAGAAGTTTTGGACTTGGTGCTGTTTATATTCCAAAGAAAGAGAAGATTTACGAGGGTTTTAGTGGGAAACACGTGCAGGTTCACGATCACGACGACGTTGAATTTGGTGAGGCAGAGCATCGCCATCCTGGGAAATTGAACGAAGGGGTGTGGCATCACGACAACGATTAACGACGAGTTAAAATTGTAATTTGCAAATAAAAAATTTATTACATATAATTCGATACGTTTACAATTAATTATAAAATTTATTCACACAAACAAATTTAAATTTTCTATTTTAATTAAATTTTTTAATTGTCCAGTTGGCAAAGTCCAGCTACGCCTCTGTTTATCCAATGGGACTGTGGTTTTTTGCTGGGTAGTTCGACGGTCATCACGAAATTCGTGCTGTGTCCGGTGGTGGACAATACGCCCCGACGAGCGCTTGTTTTGTACAAAGGGCACGAGTAAGTTGCGCCTTGGACGAAAAGCGCTTTGACTCCCGGCATCAGCCAAATTATCGGGATCGTGTCGTATAAAATTTTCGGATACGATTCGGAGAGGCAACGATTTTCCCTGTCGTAGCGACAACCCTCGATATAGAGTCCCTGAAATGAGTTTGGAATGTAATGAAATGAGTTTTAGATGGAATAGAGTGAGTAATACTCGAATGAATGCTCCATCCTCGGGTTTCGCAGCCTTTTCTGTCTCTTCTATTTCGACTTGATACTCAAATCCGACTTGATCGATTGGAATTTTGTACTTTCTCGCGTAATTTTGGTTCACTCCAGTCAGAAATGATTGGGTAAAGTAAAATCCAGATAACCAAAATACTGTTGGTGTGCCCGTATCAATCCAAGTTTGCAAGAATTGCAATCTGTCAAAATTTAAAAAAAAAAAAAAAAAAATCAGCAAAATTTTAAAAAAAATTCGCAAAATAAATTTTTTTAAAATATATTTAGAAAATGCATAAAATTTTTTAAAAAACCATAAAAATAAAAAAAGTTACAAAATTAAAAACGAAAAAAAAATTCGTAAAATTTCAAAAAGAATAAAAATCGTAAAATTTCAAAAAGAAAAATAAAAATAGAAATTGTAAAATTTAAAAAAAAAATAAAAATAAAAATCGTAAAATTCCAGAAAATAAATTTTCAAAACCTTGCTAAGAAATCGCCCACATAACCACCCAATGGTTTTAATGACGGATATGATTTCCCCAGCCACAACGCTGGCACTCTTCCCAGCAACATTCCGTTAAAAACTTCGTCCAATTGACCCGACATGATTATAAGTCCTTTGATCGCCTTTTGCACATCTTGAAGCGACGATCTTATTACGATCGTTAAACGATTAAAACGAATCAATTCTTGACGCAACACCGTATTCATCGATTCATGGTATATAATCGGATACAATTCTCCAACCTGAAACAAAACCAGTAATTAATTTATCACAATAAATTTATAATGATTAAATTATACTAGAACTGTATCAAAATTCGGTGGAATTTTGCTCAACATGTCACCAGCCAAACTTATAACCATGTCTCCTGTTGCTCCGGCACCGCCGGCAGCTTTTCTTGGTTGTGTGAGAAGAATTCCTTCAAATAACTGAAAATAAATTCAAATTGAGTTAAATTAAAAATACTAAGTAATTCATAATTTAAAATAATTACTAGATTAGTTTCCTTATTATCTTTAGTAATATCAGCGTTTTCGTGAAGTCCGAACACTTCAGGTCTCGCTATCAGTGGCATTGACCGAATATATTCTACAAACCCTTCATAACTTCCGGTTTTAGGCGCGTAATAAAGACCGCTATCTGAAAGTCTATGAAAAAATTATAAATAAATAAATAAATAATTTAAAAAAAGAAATTAAAAAAAAAAAAAATTTAAAAACAATTTCAAATACAAAAAACCTAACAAAAAAACTTGAAAAGGAAAAACTACAACAAAAAAATAAAATTAAAAAAAACCTTAAAAAATAATTTTAAATGAGAAAATTTTTTAAAATAACCTAATAAAAACAATTTTTTAAAGAAAATTTAAAAAAGAGATTAAAAAATAAAAACTTTAAAAAAAAATTAATAAAAAAGACGAGAAATTTTAAAAAAATAATAAAAATACCTTAAAAAATTCAAAAACAAAAAGGAAAAAAAAATTTTTTTTTTGAATAAAAAAAAACCTGAAAGAAAATTTTTAAAAAAACCCAAAATAAAAAAACCTAAAATAAAAAAAAAAATTTAAATGATCTAAAAAAAAATTTACTTGTAATCATCATCCTCGACTATTTTCATATTATAAAAAATATTCAAAAGTGAGCTCATGAGTCGCCTATCTTTATCATCAGTCACACGCCCGCCGTAATTACATTCTCCAGCCAAATACTTCAACGCCGGTAACTGAATGTCGTCGTAATCGTTTAAAAATATTTGTAACTGCTGCATACAGATGCTCAGATCCGAGTCATTGAATTCGTACGGAATATTCCAACCCAACGGTCCGAAGTTTCTTCTTTCCTGAATCAGCGCATGGAAAAGACAAAGTCCAAATAGTAGTTTCTGCCAAGCGTGTTTCTTAACGCAACCGTCGTAAAATGCCGGGTTGCTGATCGGATCGGTGATGTAAGAACGCAGCAAGTTGTTCCTGAGACCTTTTGGAGGCTCATTGGTCATTTTAATACCTAAAAATCAATTTAATAATTGAAATTGAATTTTGGTATTAATTGTATAAATTCATCAATGCAGTCACCATTTTGTAGAATTGACACTGGAAAGTCTCTACTAGGATAACTTGTACACCAAATTCGAAAACTTGGGTTCACTTTGTCCGGTACAATGACGTCAGAGCAGTATTTTTCCAATTTAGGCATCCAACTAGCTGCTAAATGACAATTTTGAAGAACCACCCAGGTACCGTCGATGATTCCTCGTTCGATCATGGCTGCTGCTACTGGACCCTTTAAAATCAACAAAAATCTCAAAAATTTCAAACAAAAATTTCAAACAAAAATTTCAAAAAAAAATTTTTTGTTACTTGTCCTTGTCCAAGAGATATCGTTTCAATTCTGCTCGCATCGTAACCTCTTTCCTCACCAAACTTAAACAAAGCTGCGTTTGGATCTGAGCCTTTAGATAGAATAAATATAAGAGGCGTACAGCAGTTTGAGTCGGAATACGAAGCGGGTAAATCAAATCCTGGCGGTTCAATGTATTCTTGTCCTACTTTATTGCTAATATACATCTGGAAGAATAATAATGATTAAAAATAAAATATATTTTAATTTTTTTGATAATACTTGAAATGCTGGAATGAGTTTATCAGGTCTGAAACACCTGAGGACCAAAAGTCTGTCCAAATCTTGAACTGAATTCCACGGATCAGGGTAATCCAATTCGTGTGGAACTGGAGAATCGTATAAAGCTTTCCATTGGTTAATATTCTGTTGCACATCTGTTTGTTTTTATAAAATAAAAATGTTTGGTGTAAAAAATTGGAAATTAAAATAATTGTATAATGCTACACACGTAAATAAAGGCCGGGTAGACCGGGTAAATCCGAAGCACGAATAATTTCAGACCAACTTTTATCAGTCAACCAATTCGGTGCTGGATTCGGAACTTTGATTTCAAACGCAACTCCACCAGTTAATAAAAACTGCCATGTTTCTTCATGAATTTCATTTCTAAAATAAAATATTTTTAGATATATTTAATTAAAAAAATTATAACAATTTTTCTCACCTTCCTTTTAATATACCCACACATAAAATTGTCGAAAATAAAAGTTTATCTTTCTCAAACAACGATCTGCAAACATTTCTGTAAATACTTCTCGTAAAATGATCGTTCAAGTTTAAAATTCGTTTCGGCAAATGCACGGAGGGTTTGCTGTTAGTAATTGACTAAAATTTTTAAAAAAAATTAATTAATTTAAAATTATTACAATTACAATATTTCGTAATTTACCGCAAGATACATATTAATAAACCATGTTAGCGAATACTGATACATCGGATCGATATTTGCTAATTCCGATATACAAAAAAACAAAATGGACGAATGCATTGCAACTGGTCGATAACCATTTCTGGTTTCATCAATTTCAACTTCAGTTTTCGCAGCGACTGCTTCTTTAGCAAAAATGTCTTCAGAAACAATTTTCGAAGATGAAAGAACATTAATAGCAGTTTCATCTTCCAAAATGTTACCCTAAAATTAAATTTAAATCATTAAATTTTCCTCAACTCTTAAAGATTAATTATCAATTAATTATACCTCTGAAGATAAGACTTTGAGAATTTTATCCTCAATTTCTTTTAGGAGTTGTTTATTCGCTGCACTTTCAAGAATAAGTAGATTTTTCTTCTCTTCTAGTTCTGGTTTTTCTTGAGCAGCAACGATTCCGAGTAATTGATCCTCCAGACCCAATGGAGTAATCATAAAATTCAAAATAACAACCTAAAAAAAATTAAAAATTAAAAACATCAAAAAATTAAAACATCAAAAACTCAAACCTTAACGCTCGTTTCAGGTAAATAATGAGGATTTCTCATTCGCGTCGTCATATAAAACAAAAACCGCGGATTGTATTCGATCACATTCTCTCCCAATCGTATATAAATAGTATTTGCTTTCTTAAAAGTAGCTTTAAGTAAAACTGCATCTAACGCCGGTTCCAATTCTTCTCCTATTTCTTCCATAAGAACGGGATAACCAAATTGAATCGCTGCCTCCATTGTACGCATAAACGTAGCATCAGTTGGTTTAATAATTTGTAAATTGTTTGCTCTTTCCATATTTTTCACCCACTTATTTGCCTGTCCTGTAAAAAAAAAAATTAAAAGAAATAATAACAAATCAAATTTTTATCTTCAAAACACTTCATTACCTTGCGGATCAATCATCAAAGGCCATCGTCGACCATTAGTCACTATAATTCCATTATCAATAGAGAAATTATCAACTGGTAAGCCGGCAATTTTCCACATACGAATTTTCACGGGGTCTCCCAACACACTTATAATTGAAAATCTCTTCGAACACTTGATATCGAGTTTTTCGCATTCATCTTGCCATCCACTCACTAATTCCTGTAAATATTCAAAAATTTGACATTTTAAATCAAACTCCTTAAATTTCTTAAATCAAAACCTCACGTTTCTAAATTCAACAGTGAACGCTCCGAGGTAAGCAATAACACCGGAAGAGAGCAACACATCTCCTGTCACGCTAACAAACCTCTCTTTTAATTCCGCAGCCGACTGACTCCATCTTTCGTATTCCCCGCCGAGTCCTCCGATCAAAACTTCTGCGCGAATCAATTTCTTCGAACACAATTCGATGCTATCTTCCAATCCCTTCTTTTTCCTCGTCATGGCCATAAAGTAATCGTTCAGAGATTGCAATTTATCAGTGACTCCCTTCAAAACGGCTCTTTTCTCGTTTAATTTCTCCATTTGAACGGCTAATTCAGCTTCTGCTTGTGCTAAACTCTCTTTTTTGGGTCCCACGACTTTGATAACTCGATCGTAGACTTCCATCGCACGAACCCATTTACAAAGCCCTTCGCAAGCGGATGACATTGTACGAATGATGGCCGGATCAAAGAGTGGATGTGTGATGTACCTTCAAAAAAAATTAGAAAAATCAAAAAAAGTTCAAAAAAATTAAAAAAATTATTAAAATAGTTTTAAAAGTTTTAAAAAAATTATAAAAAATAAAAAAATTTTTAAAAAATTTTTACTTATTAAAAAATTTTTTTTTTTTTACTTTGTCCGAATCAAATTTATGACCGGTTGTGGAATATTATCCTTATCAAACGAGCGAAGTGCATCTAAAAACTTCAAATCCCCCAATAATTTCTGAGAGGGAGTCCAGAAATCCTCCAACATCTTCCCCGTTCCTGCAGGATCAGGTTTTCGAGCGGCTGGAACTCCTTTCATTATGCAAATTGCTTCCATCACCAGTTTAATACCATTTGGCGGATTCTGCAAAATCACAATAAAATAAGATTTTTTAAATTTTTTTAAAATATTAATTTATACCTTCATCGCTTTAACCAACGTAATATCCTGTGGTTTCAAAGTATTTAAGGCTTGCACAGCCATTTCCAGAGCCGGGATCGCTTCTGCTAAATCGTGTTCGCATTCATCCTTAATTTTCTGCGCTGCAGCAGCAGCGGCATTCGCAACCGCTTCATCCGCAGCTACGACTTCTTTGGTCGCTTCAACCGCTACGGTGTCTTGCTCGATTTTAATCATCAGTTTCTCCGTTTCTGCGGACGTAATAACCAATTGTGGCTGTAATGCGTGTAGTTCTTCTTGCATGAGTGACACTTGACTCTGCGCAAACTCGAGTTTCTGCAATCCACCGACGTATCGATTCTTGAGCATGTTGATTTCGTCCACTTTCAAACCGATTAGTTTCTTAAAAGTCAAAATAAGTTCCAAATATGAGGTGGGGGTCACGTAATTGTGACGTCTAAGCATATCTAAAAACCTAAAAGAAATTTTAAAAAAATAAAAAAAATTTGGTGAATGAAAATTTTTGTTTGAGAAAATCTCAAAAATTCACGTCTGAGACGCTTGGATAACAGATTCATGAATTCCTTTGCATATCACAGTGCAATTTTTCTTTACGCTTGAATCCAACGCAACTTCGTCTAAAAATTTTTCAGCAACTCTCTCTAACGCATCAGCTGGCCAAACCTGTAATTTGAAGAAAAAAAATTAGAAACTTAATAACAAATTTAAAAATAATAACGCAACCGTAAACCAATCGATGGTACAGCAATTGACCAACGATGGAAACATTCGCAATCGAAGTCGAAGTGAGTCGCCGATTGGACTCATAGCCAAACAAACATGCAAATTCGCTCGAACTCGATCCAAAAAGTAATTATATAGCATCATTGGTGTCATATCTTTCTTAATACCCTATTCAAAAAAAATTATAATAATTAATTCAACTATTTAACAAATATAATTTTCGATTTCCACTCAACAGCATCTCTCGCAGCATTTTGAGCTTTTTCCATAATCTCCGCTTTTTCTTCCGACGCGTACAAGTTCGGGATGTCGCACGTGTTCAAAATCATATTCACATCTTCGAGGAACCCTTCCTCTTTAATTTGACTGTCAGCGAACACAAAAGTACTTCGTTTTCCATCAGCTCCCGCCATTTTCAACAACTTCTTCATATCTTCTCTCCATTCAATCACCGAATACGTTTTCGTCAGTTCGATTTGGAACATCTCGAAACGAGAAATATACGTTGCCAACTTGGCGCAACTTTGACGACCACTTCCGCCGATTCCCACGAGCACGGCGTGTCCGTTATCCGCTTTTAAGATGCGACTGACGCGCGAAATGTGTTCTACTGCGAATCTGAACATCACGAGAGGCATCGGGCTTTTGCTAGCGGAGTTATACTCGTTTAAATATCCTTCCATCACTTCAATCAGAGCTTCGATGTTCCGGATTTCGTCATAAATCTTTATATCTGCTTCGGGGTAGAAGTAGTCGCCGAAAATTAGACTTCGGAGATCCGCGTCTGTTAGTAAAGTTGCTGGTGGAATTAGTAAATGAGGAAGGATTTTTTCCATCGCTGTTCGCCACGCCGATTTACATGTCTCTTGCATTATGGCATAAAAGGCTTGTCTGAAATTAGAAGGAAAAAAATTTTGGATTAAAATTTGATTTTATGAATTTTTTTTTAAAAAAGCAAAAAAAAAACCTGTCTTCGTCATCTGTGAGTCTGTCGTATAATACCCGATATGTTTCGTGAATCCATAATCGGTTAACTTTGCCCATATCCAATAAATGTGTATTTGGCACGAATAGAACGCCTAGTATTATGCGTGCAAAGTCCCGTAAGTTGAATATGTAGTGAGATTTGGTTGGAGTTGGCAAGAAGTTAATCATGGCTTTTTTGTAAATCTCCAATGTTGAATTTATGAGTGCCTATGAAATAAAGAATAATTATTTGACACGTTATTTTTATTTATCTTTTGTCTGTTTCTACGAATGTTGCAGGAAAGCCTGTATATTCTGATTGAAAGCACGGATTTCAGAAATTGAAAATTGATATTTTATATTTTCTGCCAAATGGGAATTTTTTTCAATATAATTTTTTTGAATGAAAAAAAAAATCTTTCTTGGAAAAAAAATTCACAAAAAAAAACGTTTATTAAAAAAAATTTATAAAAAAATTTTTTTTAATGAATTTCTTTTTGATTTTTTAAGAATAAAAAAAAAATCAATAAAACGTTAAAAAAATGTGTAAAAAAAAATCATCAAAAAAGAGTGTTCAAAAATCATTTAAAAAATGTGTTAAAAAAATCATCAAAAAAGAGTGTTCAAAAATCATTTTAAAAAATTTTTTTAATTAATTAAAAAATTAAAAAAAATTAATTGATTAATTAAAATTAATTTTAAAAAATTATTCTTACATTTTAAAAAGTAAAAAAAAAATATTTTTTTTCCTTAAAAATATGAAATATTTCACAGCCAATTCAACCAACATTAGTACAAACAGCTTTTTTACTATCAACAAATACAAACTTTTGATGTCATCGCAACTTGAGTTTCAAATCCATTTGAAAAATGCCAGTCCACAATTTGAGTGAATATCTTAATCATGGTAATATCATCAAAACTATCAATAGCAATAATATTCAAATGCCGCGTCATCCGCTTCGTTATATCATTTCTCCCTCCTCCTGGAGGTGCCATCGCAGACACAAAATTCTATATTTAAAAAAAGAAAAGAAAAAAAAATCAACCACAACTTTCAACAACTCCGGACTTTTCAACAATACCAAATCAATAAGTTCAATCTTAGTCGTATCCTTTTTATCGTACCAATGCCAATGATCGAGCCACTGACGAAGCAACTCGATCGGAGGTTGCGCGCCCCATTGCTCCTTAGCTGGCATATTCAAATCATCGACCAAAACAATACATTTCTTCCCCATTCCTGGTCCAAATAACCCTTTCCGTCTTCTATCCAGTTTTACCATCACCATATCTTGCGTTTGACTCGCTGTGGTGCGAGCAGAGAAATTTATGACGTTAATAACGAATTTTTCCGCTGGTAAACCCAACAAAAAATTTGTGATTATGGCTGATTTTCCTGTTCCAGTAGGTCCCACAAATAAGACGGGGATTTCACGCTGTAGAAGAATCCGAAGGAAAAAGACTTGTCGAGCCGTTTCGTTTGTTTTGATTATTAATTCTGATGGCTAAAATTACAAATGTTGATATTAATTTTAATTTTGTAAAGAAATTATTTACTTTTGCTGTTGCTGGAATAATTAAATCTGCTTTTGGTATCGTTTCCATCCAATCGACCCAAATTCCCCGCCTGTCGAAGGCAAAATCAAATAAGGTTGCTTTTTCAGGGTTAAGTTGAAGCTGAAAAATAAAATAAATTGTAATTTTTTTTTAAATTTTTTTTATTGTTTACTTTAGTTAATCTGTATGTTTTTGGTTTTGGGAGTTCCGGGTCGTTGCCAAGTAAAATTTGTCGTAGAAAATAGTCAAATTTTTTCCTGCTGTCACGTGTGAGGGAACCTCCGAGACCCCACGCGAGACAGAAAATAAATATCATTTGAAGCCAAATCATAACCTGCACAAAAAAATACAAAAGAAAAAAAATTCTTCAGTAACAATTTAATTTCCGTTTCTAAATGAATAATAAACAATATTATCACCAGATCAGGTATAACTTCTTCCATCGCTGGATCCGTAAACTCAATAAAATCCAACAGACACGTGTACAAGTTACACATGCCCTTAAAAATGTGACTGTTAGAAGTGGGAACGAATTGTTTACACTGCTTGTTGATAAATTGTAAACAAGGCGGTACAAGCCACTCGCACAAATCGAAAAACATAGTTAATTGATCTTCATTAAAAATTTCCCGCAATGTATTGATGTACGACTCACGAAACGGTCTCCATCCCAACTATTAATCAAAATTCAGAAATTAAATTAAAATTCACACAAATTAAAATTTCGATCATTCACCTTATAAGACTCCATATAAATCATCCCACACCGCGACACAGTAGCAGGCGATGCTTGTTCCAAATCTTCCGGTTCGAATATCAAACTCATCGAAGACGTCATTTTGATAATTTCACCGCTCATTAAACATAACTTTAAAAAAAAATTGAATTATCAACAACAAAAAAATTTTTTTCTCTAAAAAATTACTTTTTTATTATCATCCAAAACTGTATTCATATTTTCAATCCAAACAGCATCGACCGGTCCGTCGAATAAAATCCACTTCCGGTCTGGACTGGGATTCGACGCCAAATCTCGGAACGTATTCGACAAAACTCCTGCAAAGAAAATTAGAATTATTCAAAATTTCATCTCGAACATAAAAATTAACATTTACCTTCGCACCATTCTCCGTTAATATCAAACTGTCCGTATAATTGCCCCATAGTAATAGCCTTAGGATTCAAGATCCTGTAAATGGTCTTCTTTTCACCCATTTGGCCACGGCCATTGAGCAACGTCAACCCTTCCGCCAGAACCTGATAAGCCGACGTTTTACCACCGAGCGGATCACCAACGACCATCAATCCATGTCGCACGAGAACCATTTCGTACACTTGAATGATTTTCTCAATGAACCACGGTGTTCCTTGCAGATTCCGTGCCGCTATGCATTCGTCTAGTGCTATAAAGAGAAGTTGGTAATCGGGAGTTGGTAAAACGATTCCGGGAAACAAGTCGGTGATTATTCCACCAAATAAGCCAACGTCCTAAATTAAAATCACAATTAGTAAAAGATTTTATAAATTTTGATTTTTTCGGATCACCTGATCAAGAAATTTTGCCAAATTTACATCTTTAATTGCCCTCAAAACAAGTATGGCTTCATTTTCATTGGGGTATTTTAATTTTAAATTCCCAGACGCTGTAAGAACGGCTTTAACGGCTCGCATTCCATAATCGTAATGATTTTGAGATGACAGTTGTTCCGAACACAATTTGTACGCGTTGACTATTTTTCCTGCCATGCTTCAATTCAAACAAAAATATTTTTTTCTTTTTCAATAAAAAATTTATATTTGCTACCTTCTAGCATTTACATAACCCATTGAATACAAGGAAATTTCTCCAATCATGCCATAATCAGGAACCATCATTGCAACTGATCTAAACAGCACCTTAAAAATTTTTTTTTTTTAAATTAAGTATTTTCTCAAAATAATTTTTTTTTTTTTTAAAAAGAAATGAAATTACTTTTAAATTATCTGGTAATTCTTGTCGCCCAGCATACCCAGGGTTCATAGTTATAAAAGCAGCGCATCCTGGATTCAGATTCAATTCTGTGCCTTCAAACATGAATTTCTTTGCTTTCATATTCTTCGCGATTGTAATACACAACACTTGTTGAGCAACTACGCTCAACACTTCCAACGATATTCGATTAAATTCATCAAAACACGCCCAAGCTCCGGACGTAGCAATCCCTTTAAAGAATTTCCCCATCGCTTTATAATCGAGTTCATCAGAGCAGTTGAACACTACACACTAAAAAAAACAAAAAAACATTTAAAGTTAAAATAAAAAAATTAATTTTTTAAAATTTACCTGTTTTGCTAAGGCTTTCGCTAAATCTTTAGTCGTTTCTGTTTTCCCAGTTCCCGCAGGCCCTTCCGGTGCACCGCCTAAATTCAACTGCAGAGCTCCCAATACGGTTCTGTAACATCTGTCAGTTAGCGGCGTTATCACAAGCCTACCACTGTTGCCCAAATATTCGAATCCGTAAACCATACACGAGGTGATCATTCTCACTTCGACAGTTTCGTTTGCCCAGTAATAACGTAATTGCGACGTCCAATCAAAATCAACGGGCAGTTGAATCTTCAACTCATCCAAAATAACAACTACATCGCGAGCTAAAATTAAAAATTAAAAAAAAATTGAAAAAAATTGAAAAATTGAAAAATTACAAAAATTACAAAAATTACAAAAATTAAAATTTTACCATGCACATCGATTACTATGAGTGCACCGAGAGTGATTCGAGCTCCCGGATCCAACTTTCCACGAACTAGAGCCACAACTTCATCAATTTGATTGGTACAGATAACTCCATAGTTCTAAATTAACATATTTAACTCAATCGAAATTAAAATTCAATCAAAAAACAATGAAAATTACATATAATTTTCCATTAATAATAGCATCTTCTACATCGGCAGTCCAATAAATCGTACTCGTACAAAGCACTATTTGCCCCGCCCATTCGATGATCCATTCGCGACGAACTGCTTTTGGATAGGAGATAACAGCTTTCGATGTTATGTACCTTAAACTATTTATCATTTCTGCTTCAACTTCCACCAACCATTTCTCAACTGAACCCTAAATTTAAAAAAAAAAAAAAAAAAAATTAAATTTACATCAATATAAATTAGGATTTCCTCATTGCGATTAACCTTAAATTCAACCGGCGCTATTGTTCTAGTGTACGGTATAAGCTCCCCTTCTGCTGCTATCATTCCACAAATTTCCATGTTTGAATTAAATTCCAACAAATTAATGCCTTCGAAACACTTCTTCAAATGTGGCTGTACTCGTAATGGATCCTTAGTTTCCGACAAAATTTCCAACAATTCGTCGTTCGATAAGAAATAAAATCTATTAAATAAAAAAAAATAAATAAATAAAATATGGTTAATTTTTTTTAAAAAATTTTAAATAAAACCGTGGAAAATAAAGACGCTTCTTGTCGAGATATTCGTTCAAACTCGCTTGTATTTCGTCTAGATATCTATTACATTCTTGCAATCGAGGGAGTAAATTTTCAATTGTCGGGAGCGCAAGGGCACGATTGTCCAACGTCGCTTTACTGGTAATATCGCGCCATTGTTTGTCCACGTATAAAAACTTTCTCCCTTCTTGTGGCATTTGCTTTAAGATATCTGGTGAACTGAAAATCGGTTCTAAATACATCCATGTAGCTTGACACTAAATAAAACAACAACAAAAAATTCATTAATCAACGCAAAAAAATTTCCCAAAATTTATACTTTAAGCCACGAATCGATAATATCCTGCATTGTAACCAATGTCGTTTCCCACGCAATCATTTCCTGCTCAAACGGCTTCACAAACGGCGATCCGCGCATTGTTTGCGCCTTCAATATGTGTTCGTCCAACATAGTTTGTATATCATCGACACGGACCAACAAAAAAATAGGCTGAAAACATTAGAATAATTAAAAAATATATTATTAATTAAAAATTAAAAATAAAATTAAAAATTACAGTGTCTCTGTACGGAACAAATTCCAACACAATTTCACTCCAATCTGCTTTCATTCTGTTCATCAATTTCTCCAAAGCGTATTCCTTCGATGCTCCAGTAGATATTTCTTCCACTCTCATAACGTGTTTCGCTAATCCTAACTCAACCATGTCTGCCAACGTCGATTTACTAGTCGGTCTTACTTCGACTCCGGCGTATTTTGATATCTGTAAAAAATTACAGTTGAATATAAACACCAAAATTTTTACTAAATCTAAAGTAACCTGATCCCAATGCCTTTTCTGCATTCCAGCATTGCAAATTGCAACTAAAAGAGGCACGTAAACTTTGAATCTCTCGATTCTACTTCTGATATTATCGTTCACTCTTCTCGGTCCCGGTTGATCAGAAAATGTTTTGACTAATTTCCACAACGTTTTCAGCATATTGTCAACTTCCTCTGCTACGGCTTCGGCTGGCACTTCAAGAAAAGGCCCTACACAAATTTATAACATATTTTACATTTTAAATTCTCAAAATACTCAAATGTAATTTTACCATTATACCACTTGTCATAATTCTGAACAAAACTCCAAGCTGTGCTCCACAATTTCTCATATGGATCTTTTAAAGCCATCATTAGCTGAATAGCAGGGAAGACAGTTGGCGATTCTTCTAGTAACGTTTCTTCTTTATTCATTGCCTTCACTTCTTGTTCGGCCTCGTCCAAAGTTCTTGAAATTCTCGCTATAATGTCAGCATTCTTCTTAATTTCGTCGATACTCAAAATCTATTCTCAACAAAAATTAATTTGTAATTTCAAATCTCAATTTTACAAAAAATACAAACAAACAAAAAATTACTGGTGGATCTTTTTTCTTAAACGTTTCTAATTCCTTATTTAATATCAATAGTTTATCATCGAAACGACGAACTCGTTTATGTAGATTGTTTTCGACCATTTCTTTTTTCGATACCAAATAATTCTGGCAAATTTCCATCATTTTCTTCACATCACTCGTCCAACTGAATACTTTGTTATTTAACTGTATGTCTTCCGCTACAAAAATAGAAAATAATAAATAAGAAAATAATAAATATCACAAAATTTTACGTGTAATCATTCCGTGTTCGAGTAAAAACACAAGATTTAAAGCACTAATTGCTATTTCTCCTTTGAGTCTCACAAGTCTTTTCTTTTCACACTAAAAATAAACAAAAATATCAAAATAAAAAATTCAAAACAACGTTTAAAAAACCCACATCATCCATATACGCTGCTAAAGTCACAATTCCTTCAGTCGTAGTCGGAGTTTCGCCAGCTCTTTGAGCGATCTCCTCAAATTCGGCACAAATCCTTAAAAATATTTAAAAATTAATTTAAAAATTAATTTAAAGAAAAAATTATTTTTTTAACTCTCTGTTGCTCTGTCTATTAGCATTTACGATATAATTAAGAACGAGTAATCGAAGTTGTTCGGCATAACCAGCCAACACAGCAATAACATCATCAGTCGCAAGCCCAAATAAGTTTAACTGAGCTGTATAACGTCCTTCAATTATTTCGTCACGTAACGCAGCCAATTCACCGATTTTCTAAAATTAATTAATAATAAAAATAAATAGAAACAATTTAAAAGAAAAAGAAAAATTAAAAATACTTTTCCGTAATCTTTCAAAGTCAACGTTTTATCATCTAAAAACTTCAATACTCTTCTTTCGGCTACACCATCCATCAAATTCAAATATTTATTGTACTGATTTAAATATCTAAAAAAAAAAATTAAAAAAAAATTTTATTAAATATATGAATATAAAAAATCATTGAAATTTTTTATACTTCACTGGTCCAGTTAAATTAGCTTTAAAAATTTTTACAGCTTTCTTATAAAGTTCTTGAATATGTTCTTCGCTGAAATCCACCGATCTCAAAAACAAAGGTTGGTCTTTCATTTCAGGAAATAATTCTTTTTCAACCTTAAAATAAATCAATACGGTAGTTTAAAAAAAAATAGAATAAATAATTAATTACGCGCTGAATCTGTTGATTAGCCGATAAAATTAAATCAAAAATCCTGTATAATAAAATCAACATGTCATCCAACGTTGGATCAAACGAAATTTTTTTATTTTTAACGTAAACTTTGATTTTTAGTATATTTTGTTTCACAAATAAAAGATCATGATATTCGCCTTTAAAGTCATTTCCGTCCTAAAAAAAAAAATTAAATATTTCAAAAATTATTTTATATAAAAAATATATTTAAAAAAATTTATTACTTCATATACTAATAAAAAATTGACAAAATCAACAATTGTATTTGTAACCATTCTTCTCAACTGATTGCTCATTAAAGCAGCAACACATTCAAAAAATCTCTGAACTTTGATCAAAGAACCGTCTCTTTCCTGAGGAACAAATTGCGCCCAGTCTGATAATTGATCTGTAAACACTTGCGCACACTGAGGTATCCATCTGTAATTAGTAATTAGTAATTAAATTAATTAAATTAATTAACAAAGATCCAAGAAAAATTATTACTCTTTTACTAATAAATTTGTAACTTTCTGAATGTTATCGACTAAATACGTATCGAATTCGTCAACTGACATTGGAAGCAGTGATAAGGGAATTTCATCCATGTTAAGAAATTTTAAATGTCGAAATCTGTTTAAAAAAAAAAAAAAAAATTAAAATTTATTTATTTAAAATTTTAAGAATTTCCTGACGCTTACTTATCGATCCAAATTTTATTAATCGTTCTTATAATTGGATTAGTTGTGAATTCGACTTTTTTCAACTCGTTTTTGATGAAATTAAATTCCAGATGCCACGGACTTGGCCCACGAATTGTGCGAACTGGAAAATTTTGTGGGGACGATGGAATTTTAACTCGTTTCTTTTCTTCATCGTCTAATAAAACGTAATCCACTAAAAAAAAAAAAATTTCAAAATAATTTATGACAAATATTATTTAAAATTTACCAATTGCTTTGCGAACACTCATTTTATAATCGCTTTTTACTTCCTCCCATAAATCGATCAATATCAGTTGTTGCATTCGTCTTTGTTTTAATTTAGGACTAATTCGTTGATCTATTTTTTTCAAAGCAAATTCAGGAATTGGATCTACCATTTTATCACTAATCTTGCGCTCGATGTAAAAATAATAACGCTAGACAAAAAAAAATTAAAGGAATTTAAAAAAATTATTTAACAAAAATTTAAAAAAAATTAAAAATTAATTTTTAAACCTCCAAATCATTTTCCGATAATTGTGGCATATTTAATTCATTGTCATTTTCAATCTCGATCATTAATTTCCTCTGACACGTCGGTGACATGGGCGGACTTGGCGGATACCTAGTTAATTACTAATTAATAAATTTATTTATTTAAATTATTATTACGTAGACAAACCTTGCCGTTGGAGGTGGAACAGAAGCTAATTTTAAATGCTTATGTGATCTTCTTGCAAAATTCATTTCGCGACGAGCATAGTGAAATTTCGATGACGCTAGATTTAAAAAAAAAAATTTATTAAATTTTAATTTAAAATTAATTGAATTTCTCATTACCAGTGCTAGCAGCAGCAGCAGTTAACTCAGGCACATCCCTTCTTTGCGGTAACGCTCTTAAGGTCAAGTTTTTAGCTGATTGTGAAAATGCATTTCCAATTGAATCACTAACAAGTCGAAATTGACGTTTTTCCTTAAACGGTGCTGATTTCGTCCATGATTCAGATTGCATCATCGGAGGATGACTTCGTTTTCTTGATATGTGCTATAAGAACAACGAAAATTTCATAATTCATCAAACATTTCACAAATTTCACAAAAAAAAAAAAAAAAATAAACCTGATAAAAAGCCGAAGGTTCGTCAGACCCGACGTCGATCGACGGAGGAAGCGACACCGAACTGGACGATGTATCGCTTTTACTCCCTCTGGACAACGTTCTTTGCTAAATATTTCAAAAAATGTAACAAATAAATTAAGTAAAAAAAAAATCAAACTGACATCTGAGTGTTTTTTCTTTGGTAACATTTTTATCCTCCTTCTTTAAATTACAAGAAAAAATTGTAAATCATGTGAACTTTCAGTATAAAAACACAAAAAAGTCGATCTCAAAATAATATACTGTAAACTGCATTCAGAAACGTACAAGCAACCATTTTGTTAGTAACGTAAACAATCGTTGCTAAGAAACCACAGCTATCTCCATCTAGCAACAACTTCCAAAAACGGTGCAAAAAAATTAAACAATAAAAAAAATAAACAAAATGAGTCTAAAAGTCATCTTCACTGTCACTTTCTGCGAAATTAACACCTTTTGGAGGACTGGACAAACGAGGTCGTTTTGATGCTTGAACGCTGCCACTTAGGGAACTTCCAGCCCGAGTACTTCGTGTCGATCGAGTTTCAAAAGACAAAGACATGTCAGGAGTGCTGGCCGCTGCACCTCTGCTTCCACGTCCTCGACCGCGTGCTCTGGATGTTCCGGCCTAAAAAAAAATTAAAAAAAAGTTTAGAAAATTAAAAAAAAAGTTTAGAAAATTAAAAAAAAAGTTTAGAAAATTAAAAAAAAAGTTTAGAAAATTAAAACAAAAGTTTAGAAAATTAAAAAAAAAGTTTAGAAAATTAAAAAAAAAAGTTTAGAAAATTAAAATTATTTTTTTGAAAATTAAAAATTTATTTACTCGTGTAGTTGTAGACGAACGTGCAGCTCTCGCTCGCCCTCTACCGCGTCCGCGACCTCGTGTTGGTGCCGGCACAACCTCTTCCTCGTCCGTATCATCTACATCCGAGATTATGATGTCATCGTCCGATCCTGGATTTTCAGTTGCTTTCTTCCTGGCTTCTCTGATAACTACTTGCATCTAAATTTGAAAAAAAAAAAAAAAAAAATAATAAAACTACAAAAAAAAAAAAAATTTAAAAATTCAAACAAACCTCTTCGTCGTCATTCGTCGAATTATATTCCAATCGATACCTCTCGATATAACCATCGATGTCCTCCTCGCTTGCTATCGGTTTCGTTTTAAACGTATTCCGGATTTTTTTCATTTGATAATTCACATATTCATTAATCGCTTCTCGTTCTTCTTTATCAACAAACTCTTGAATCGTTTCACCGAACGTTTTCTCCGACAATAGCAACATTTTCTTCTTCCCTTCTGCTTTTTCGAAGTATTCCTTGACGAGATCAACAGCGGTGATATTTCCGACCTCCAAATTCTCCAACTATCAAACAAAAATAAATAAAATCACTAAAAACTCAAATTTCGTTATTTCAAACATACCCTCGTGGCCAAATTAAACGCCTCATCATCCAATCCATCTTTATCTTCCCTCAAATTCGGTTTCCTCTTCCTTTGGAACAAAATCACATCTTTCGGATTGGCAATTTTATCCACGAACGCCTGAGCAAAGCGATGCGAACTAAACATCTCGTTCGATTCTTCGTATTCGACTCTCAATCGAATGAGCGGTTGTTTTGGTTGTTTGTCATTTCCACTGTGCTCCAACGCAGCTCTTCTTATCATCTCTTTGACTCGAGACGCGCAGTAAGTCATCACTTTATTCGTCACATTTCCCTGTGACAAGTCGACGCTAATGTCTTTTAATATGATTTCGTCAAAATAAAATGGCCGGACGGTCTCCAAAGGAATTTTTGTAATTTCCATCTTTTTACCACATATTTCGAGCAACCCAACGTGTTTCGGGACAGTTTCGGCTTTACAAAGCGATGTAGCAACGGAACTACCTGTGATCAAATAATTAAAAAGTTTGTAAAAAATTTGTAAAAAATTAAAAATGAAATATATTTTTTTTTTAAATGTGAATACCGGGTTGAGTAATGACAAAACTCTTGGACGCGACCCCTTCTGGGTCAATTTTGCACTCGTGTTCGTGTCCCCAAAACACCAAATTGATAAAATCATCCAAAAAATTTTCGGGAATGTAATTCTTAGGTCCGTGCTTAACGCGATTTTGATGCAACACCAAAATATTATACCAATCATCAGTAGTTTCCGCCGGCCGCAACATTTTAACCTGCAAAAAAAAAATTTAAAAAAATTTTCGTAAACATTCAAATTTTTACTCAAAATTTACCTTTTTCGCTTCAAAGGCTCGATGTAATCGTTCATCTCTAATCGATCCCAAGCCGTACAAAGCCAACTTGGTGTTCCCTTTCTGCATCAACAACGGTGTTATGGTGATATCTTCCAAATCGAGGCATTTTCCGAAATAATTAACGAGCCCAGACACGCTCAGAATGTCCATCGAACTCAACTGTCCACCTCCGGCTGGATCATCGTGGTTTCCGTGAATGGAAAAAATCGGAATGCTCACATTAATGTTCGGATCTTCGTAATTTACTATGGGAAATGTGTTGTATTTGAAGTTTTCATTCTGGTCGCTCACTAATTGAAATCGCACGGGTTCGTCGCCGAAACAATATTTGCGTAGTAAGTTAATACAAGCGTGTGTGCACGTGCGAGTTGGTTTGTTTTCGTGGAATAAATCGCCGCCGAGTAAAATAAAGTCGACTTTGAGGTTCTGAGCTTGAATGAGGATCTCTTCGAAGGTTACGATTGAGTCTTTTCCTCTAACTGCGTCTTTTTCCGCGTAGCCGAGGTGGTTGTCTGTTGCTAGAAGGATGCGAAATGTGTCCGCGCTTGCTTGGTTTGAGTATGACATTTCGGTCTGGTGAAAGAAATGGTTATCAGGTTGATTGCGGCGTTAACGTTATGTTTTTGATAATTTTGCCGCCCATGTGAGTTTGGATGAGACGTGGGCGCCACCAAGTGATTTAATGTTATAAGATTGAGAAGATGCGTGTTGGAGCGTTGTAGTGTGAAATTATATGTATTGCAGGAATGTTTAAATGTTTAATTTTATTATTGGGAAAAAAATTAATTTTCATCGTGTATAACTTTAGAAAAATATATTTTAAAACACAAAAATAAAATTATGATTTTAATTTTTCTCAAGATTTTTTCCTTTTTTTTCCAGATTTTAAATATCAAGTTTTTCATTGAAATTAATTTTCTTTAAAATAATTTATATTTTTACATTTATTTTCGAAAATTGATTTTTTTTTTTTTTAAATAATTTTTTTTTTAATTGAATTTTTTTATTAAAATTTGCTTGTTTTTAAACAAAAAAATTGAATTTTCAACATACATATCGAATTTTAAATATAAATTAAATTCTTCATCACAAAAATCAAACTACTAAATCACTAAAAAAAATATTTGAAAAATATTTAAAAAACTAAAAAAACTCTTAACCTTTTTTATTTCCCTTTTTTCTAAATACATAATTTCATACAGAACAAATACTAGGTATTTTTATCACTATAGACAAAAACAATTTCATTCTTTTACATTTTTTTTCATATTGAGAAAATATAATAAAACAAAAAAATAAAAAGTAAAAAAATAAAAAGAAATAATAAAACCGAAATAAAAATTATTAATTCTGATAATCTCTTGACCTAATCACACTAAATGTCGTGAGTTTTTATTACCAAACATTGCACTGGTAATTGCATCAATGGGACCAGTTGTCGACAATGGATCAAACTCTAACCCTAACTTAAAGCACACATCAATCAATGCTTTGTCAAATGAAGCAATGTTGAGATTCGTTGGAAACTCGTGATCATTAACTCCATGTTTCCTCGCCAATAGCTTCAATTCGTGAACATTGCTTCGAATAGACTTGAAAATCTCAGTCATAACTGCCCTTTTCTTCAGATATCTGAATCTTTTCACGAGAATTGCTGGCAAATCTGTGGAAATTGAAATTTGAATTAAAATTTAAATAAATTTTACGAATATTATAAAATAAACCGATGTGATCGTTGAAAACATCGCGCATTAACGGCGTTTTGAAATTGGAGCGTAAAAAAATCAACTTTAGTAACCATCTTGGCATATTTGAGAATAAAACTTCGCTATTTTCTAGGTGTAGTGAATCCTTAGCAATTTTACACGCGAGTTTTTGTACGGATGGCATCAGCACGCTCTTCTTTTCGAAACTTTCCGATTTCCTCAACTTTTTACTTATTCTTGACATGATGTGTTGTTTACTTGAAAATTTTATGGAGGCCTAAAGAGTGGAAATGTTCTTGTAAATAAAATTGCAATAAAGGGAATTGAAAGTGTTGTGACGTCACAATTAATAGTAAAAGTATTGTAATTGAGTATAGAATTTAGATTGTAAAAATCTCAAAATAATTTATTCAAAACAATCATTGAAATTTTTTTAATGTAATTGTAATTCTTTTTAAATAAAAAACAAAAATAAATATATCTTCGAAAAAATTTTATCAATTCATCATTGTGAAATCCTGTAATATCAACCAATGGCATATGCGCAGAAATTAATTTTGGAGGGTGCAAATCTTATTTTTACAAAAATTAAAAATTTGTAATAAGTTTCTGATTATATTTTTTTCTTATTATTCTATTTAATGTTTACTTTACTTTTTGCACAAAGAAGTAAACTTTCCTTTACTAATTGCATTTTTGTACGTACCGAAAGGCTTAAAAGTGGATTTCAGAATTAAGGCCTCGATTAAGGCCGAATTTGAGAAATAAGGGCGAAATTGAGAATTAATGCCGAATTTGAGAATTAAGGCCAAATTTGAGAAATAAGGACGAATTTTAGAATTAAGGCCGAATTTGAGAATTGAGGGCGAATTTGAGAATTGAGGGCGAATTTGAGAATTAAGGGCGAATTTGAGAATTTGCAATGTCGAATTTCTTACATCGAATTTTCTATCATAAAAATAAAAATACAAAGTCACCAATGAAAAAAAAAGTTTACATCACAAGTGAACATTTTCTCACTTCCCTGCAATCCTTATTCTCAAATTTCAGTTTTCTCAACTGCAACTGCTGCTCATTTCTTCAGATAATTTTTTATATAAAATTTTGTTTCTTGAATTGTAGTATTAATGGAAGAGGCAGCTAAAGTGCTAGAATCGAACGTTATTATTGCACAACATTTGATTCTGGTTGGTAAGTAACCAATTTGGAGCGGCTCAAAATGGCACTTCCGGTTTGGATGGAAGTCTCAGACTTTGTGGGCACCAACTTCACACTTAAGGTTACGTGACCCTGAAATTTCAAATATCTATCTCAACCGAAAGTGCTATTTCAAGCTGCTCGGAATTGATGAGTGAAAATTTTCTTTCGACACGATGACGCAATTAGGAGCAAGCTATCAAATAATTTCCGGTTGAAATAAGGGCTTGATATTCAATAGTCACCCAAGTCAGATCATCTACTTCATGATAAAATAATCAGAAATTAAGGCCGAATTTGTATATTAAGGACCAATTTGTAAATTAAGGGCGAATTTGTAAATTAAGGGCGAATTTATAAATTAAGGCCGAATCTGAGAATCAAGAGCGAATTTGAGAATTAAGGCCGACAGTGGTGTATGCAGAAATTAATTTTTGGAGTAAAAATATTATTTTTACAAAAATTAAAATTTGTTTATAAGATTCTGATTATATTTTCAGTTTTAATGTTCAGTTTATATTTTGCACTAAGGGGTAAACTTTCGCCCAAGAAGCGCACAAAAATCTTTTTTGTGGCCCAAAAAATCAAATACCGCAAAAACTGAATTTTTGCCCGCAAGTTGGGGTCAAAAGTCGCCCAACTTGTGGTTTATCGCCCAATCTGGCAATCCTGTGTAAGAATCGATGTAAGATGGCACGCGTCCGCCATCTTGGATTCAGCTACGGCTACGCCTACGAGATATCACGTGATCGGGCAGATAGTGACCATTTGTATTGGACCTACATAAGGTCCCAGCTTATGAAATAAAGTCCAGTCTTGTTAGTTATTTACTTGCGACTCCTGCGTTTTTGATTCTTACCAGCAACTTGATCTTACTTTAGTAGATTGCAAGTTTTGGTGCAAGTGTGCAACGAAATGGCAGAAAGTACATCTTTTAATATGCTTTTCGACAGTGGACTAAGTGTAAACAGCCGTCTAAGTGATATAAAAATTCGTGTTGGAGCCGGCGAATCTGGATGGGTATTTCCAGCCCATCAATTAGTCTTACGCGCTTCCAGTCCAGTATTTTCTGCAATGCTAAATGGAGAATATGAAGAGTCTAAAAAAGAAGAAATCGTGATTGAGGACATTTCTCCAAATATTTTTTATAAAGTTTTGCTGTAAGTATTTAATTCTCTTATAATATTTAATTCTGAATTGAAGTGAAGAAATGTAAAATAATTAAAATTGAATCTTTCTATTTTTATTTTTTTTAGATACATCTACAAAGGAGAACTGCGACTTCAAAGTATGGCCGAAGCTATTGCAGTATATGGAATTGCGGATAAGTACCAAATCGATAAGTTAAAGTCAGCATGTGCAGATAAAATGGAGAAATTACCAATTACCTGGGATACCTTTTGGGATTTGCTACACCAATGCTTCGATCACTTCCCTGCAGTTCCATTTCAACTGAAACTAAAACTCATGGTGTTTCTCGATGAAAACGCCAAAGCTGTTTTAAATAGTGAAAATTTCTTCTTCTTGAGCAGGGAACTGATGACAATGATAATTTCACGCAACCCACTACGATCTGTGACTGAATTACTTATTTGCGAAGCAATGACAAAATGGGCCGAAATGCAGTGCTTCAAAACCTTCATGGAACCGACGTCAGAAAACCAGCGAAAGGTTTTAGGTGATGCATTTCACAAAATGAAGTTCTCATTCATAGATACAAAGCAGTTACTCGCTTCCCCAGTTTACAATTTGCTGACGGAACAAGAAGCCAGTCAAGCCAAAGATATTTTTGAAACAAAATCACATGTGCCATGTTTTTTGGCTTTATCAAGAGGTTCCAATTATTTAATTCAAAATCGTGAGATACCTGGATCATCACGTGGTCCAATATATTTCGTATTTGCAAAAGATGCATTTGTTCACGAGCTGATTTTAAGTTTTAACATCACTAGTAGGATTAAACGAATAGTGTTAAGTACTATAAATAAAGGTGGTAGAGATGTCTTTGTTTCGTACGGTAAGAAATGTAATACTCCGTTTACATCATTATATGTGAAAGCATTTGTTTGCTACAAAATAAGCTTCGAGTATGAAGAAGATAAAGATGAAGATGAAGATGAAGATGATGATGATGATAGTGATGAAGAAGATGAAAAGACCTGTTATTTGAGTAGATCTATAGGCTATGATTATGAGAACGCTAATGCAGCAGTATTTTTCAGTGTTAATCAAGAGTATGTTCGTGATTATACCAAATTAGTATCACCAGATTATTGGAAAAATGCATTTTTAACTCAAACATTTGAATGTGATGGTTGTAAAACTTGTATTGATTATGTAAAGGCTACATTTTATTAATTTAGTACGTTATGTAAGAATTTATAATAAAGAGATATTCTGGAATTCTTTCATTTAAATAAACATTAAAAAAATCTTAACTAAATTTCTAAAAATTGTATTTTAATGTCGTGAATACTTTAAAAACCTCATATATAAGACACACAGAATGCGGGGGGAATGTTTCATACAATGTGTTAAAATAGCCAGGGCTGGTATTCACAAACACTACTTACGATCATTTTTTGACATAAGTTAAGCAAAAATTGGAATTCACAAAAGAATTCCTACGCAAACTCCTAAGTTAAAAAAAGAGGTTACTTAAGCATTTTCCTAACAATTGTTTTTTTCCCATAGAAAATTTTACTTACGCA
>JAQIXT010000565.1:0-30269 GCA_034700445.1 Stenotaenia linearis | reverse complement strand
CCGAAGTGCTTCGTCGGATAGAAATTAGCTACAGAGGGATGGGTGTGTTCATACGTGACGGTTTGATTCTCCATGTACAGAGTTACTTGATAAAGCTCGTCGTTTGTGGATCAATATGATAGCAAAATGTGGTGACAAACAAGTGATTTACATATAAGGGTGATTTATCCAGCAAACTTTCAATTGTTGCTTTATAATGTACCTAAACAGTATCACAGTGAAGTTTTTACGGAAAAGTGTTTATTTTTACTTGATTGAATTCTGACTAATGAAGAAAACATCAATACAGAATTTATATAAATGTCTAAATTTGGATTTAATTAGAAGCATTCTTCACTATTTGTAGTGAAATGGATTGAAAAAAACATTTAAAACAACAATAAATACTCTTGAATTATTATTGTGAGTGAATTTCACCTTAAATTAATTCAATTTGTGTGTATTTGAGTGTATTTACACTTCTAATGTACTACAGAAAGTTTCATGTTTATTCAAAGACAAGTCAGCCTCATAACTGTTTTAGGGTTAAACTTCATTTTATCTTTCGAAGACTTTTTAAATAAGTTATGTTAAGTCTCTATCAACTGCAAATTAACGCATTTATAAATTTGAATATATTGATTTTGTGCAGATTTTAAGTTTCACAACCTAACAATCAATTAAACAAAAATTTATCAGGTTTGCGACTTTAAAACTAAACATATAATGAAACAATATGATGATAAATTAGTAATTACCATTTTTCTTTACTCTTATCTAAAACGCTATTACTGCTCTTTATTATGAGCAATAATGAGTTTATAGTTGAATTTATGGCGAAAATAGAAAGGAAAAATCTTGATCAAGCGTTTGTAATAAGGTCATCGTAGTTAAGTATTTAATTTACCAAATCCATGACTGCACACGTGTTTTGCTGTCTAGTACAATGAGATTCCAGTTTCCATGGATACTCACCATGTGTTCCCAGTATTCTTTGAAAGGTAAAGATGATAGAGCATTTTCCTTTACAATGGGATTCCAGTTGTTGTCTTTCATTCAATTGTTGGATTATTGGAACGCTTTGAATTAATGTTAAACTGAAACAAGAAATTGAAATGTTTCGAGTTTGGTTATCAAAGTTTTCTTCTTCTTTTTTTTTTTTTTTTTTTTTTTAATAATTGGAAACTAAAAAAGGCAAATTGAGAAAGAAATTGCATTTTCCTCGTCAATTTTAAAAATTCAATACGCTATTAGGTTGTTGTGAATCTTGAAAAGAAAAAAAAAATTTATGGTAATGGGAAGTCGTTACAAAGAACGACATGGTTTTCGTGCTGTGACATAATGTAACGTTTTTTTTTTCTCTTCTGCTTCAAAAATATTGAATCTGATGTTAATCTCTCTCCGTTGTATTGTGGAGTTTAAAGTTTCTGTTGGAAAACATGAGTTTTTCCAAAAGGTGTTTTTATCAGTGATAAAAGAAAAACAGTTTGAAGACTCATTCGAAATCGTGAAATTTTAATTTTAAACTACAACTTCACTGTTGTAACTTAAAATGAAATGTAAACTCCCTTTCTAAGTTAAAATATTCAAACCTTAAGTAGTTTTAATATCCTTAGGGAAAAGTTTTATATTTTAGAACACGGATGCCTTCATAAAGGTCCTGTTTTCAAAGAAAACCAATTTTTAAGAAAACTGGTCATTTGTTTAAATTAATGTTTATTTACTCATGTGGGTATCTCGACGATTGTTAGAAAAGGACATTCTGAACAGGGCTTAAGTGTTGGTCAGTGCAAACAACCTAGATTAAGTCAAGCTTAGCCAGCTTAAAATACTCAGTCAGTACAAATAGGAAATCCAACGTTCAACGCCCAATTGAGATAATTCTTTGGTTACTCCAATATTTACAATTCAGACGAAATTCCTTAAATCAAGTTTGCTGTTAAATTCTATAAACAGACCACCTTATTTGTGAATTTGTATTGATCAGCGGTCTTTAAGATTGGCTTAATTTAAATTCATTTTAATGAAATGCGGTTTAATAATGCGTGGGAATAACTACGCAAATGGAATTCTAAACAGAATTCCCTTGATTTAAATTATTTTACACTTTGATTAAACATCGCATTACCTATTCTGACATTTTCGTCAACAACAGGTATTATCGTAATCACTGTTTAAGGAGATGTGTTTTCTTCGTGCAATAAAACGTGTTAAATGTGTTGGAAAATGATAAATCATTTATCAGACCAAAATAAATATGTATGAATCAACTGTTAAATTTTAATGAGGTTGGATTCGAAGAATTGGACACCTGCTGCAATTCCTTATTTAAATGAAACATAAATTGAATTCACTTAGACGTCAGATACGTAAGACATTCATTGTTGTATAGGAGGAAACCTAACAGCATTTACAATCGATCTATTTTTGCTCACGAAACAGTTTCGAAAACAATATCAACTTTGAGCGACTCGGAATGTTATTACATCAACACGGAATGCACATTGTCTTGAGTGCAACACAAAATGTAGATCAGAAGGTTTAAATAATTGCAGCGTTTACAAAATTTATGTTAAAATCCCATTCTGTACCTCTCTTTGAGTTTAAATTATTTTCTGCTTCAAGAAATGTATTTATTATTTATTATTTTAGTATAATTCTGCTTGTAGGTATTTGATTAAAATGTAAAATTGAAAGTAGTTTTCTCAAGCTGGTGGAAAAAGTGTTCAAAACTGGCTTTGTTTTACAGTGCTCATGCCATTAGACAAAGCTAGATAGAAGAGAATGACGCAAATGGTCGCTGTTTTCCTTGATACAACATTGCAGCAAATGATAATGGCTCGAAAGGGTTGAAAGCTTTTTATAATTTATTTTTCCTTCCATTTTGCTGAATAACAAACTTTATTCAGCCGCCACGAAAACAATAATTTAAAAATATTCTACGCTTTAAAGTCTATTTTTGAAAATTAAGTTGGCTCATTTGCGGTAAATAAATACGAATAACGAAAACACTCAGAAAATGACTTACTGCAGAGCGCTGGAAACGATGGAATTCGAGTCGTATAAGGTTTCCAGAGGCAATGCGATTTTTTCGTTGCTATTTCTAAACAAACCAACTGTAATCAGGTAATTATTTTTAATGAGAAAATTCGTTCTACCAACCTAAATCCGTAAACAAATTGATCATTCGGCCCATCCTCGCTGCAATATTTAATTTTTGCCGTTATAGATTCGCACATAACCTGCAATTTTAAATGTTTGAATCGTAAAATCAAGAGTTAATTAACTTTCCGAGATCGCTTTCGTAATCAAAACAGGATGAAATGTCGTAAACAAACTTATTATTGTCACGTACGTGCTTCGCATAGTTATGTAACTGCGTGTAGTTTCGTGTCTGTGTAGAGCGAACGAACGGAAATTTGCTTGATGTTGCAGTTGGATTTTAAGACCCCAAGCATCTGGCACTGATTCCTTTCATTCAGTAACAACTGTCCCACAAGTCCAAACTAAAAGGTCAATTTAAGGTGCGAAATCACGCAACAGAGCTCCAAACAGCGCTTGGACTTTTGCCAAATGTTTTCTTTTAACTGCGATTCACGATCATTTCTGGAAAGTTTTAATTTATAATTTGTTACTTCTGTTCGTTCTTAATTTTTGATTCTGAATCTAACTTGAACATTGATTTAAATCAAAAATTTATTTCTTTGCAGTGTATGACGCCATTAGCTGTTAGATTTTTAAATAATTCGATTGCTTTTAGCTGATTTCTCTTAGATTTCTAAACGAGTGTTTTGATTGAAGTTTGGAAACCATAAATTTTTTAAAAGGCTGTGCAATTTCAAAATGGAATTTCAAACTTTTAAGTGGGAAATTATGTATGTTGTATACGGTAAGGCGATTTGGTTCAAGATTTTTTTCTTTTTCGGTTTTTTTTAAGAAGATGAGTATGATGAGAAGATGAGATTAACTTGTCAAATTTGTTTAATTAAGACTTTTTTTTGTATAAAGGTTTTCATTTGATTTGATTTTTTTAAACTGAATTCTTGAGCTAGATTTCTATAGAGCGACTAAAAGCAGTCTGAAGAATTTAGTAGTTGATAAATATTTAGTAAAATCTCTATTTAACTTTCGCTTTCCGTTGACTTGTACAGTATATTGTGAAGCATCGACACAAGAGAGTTTGTGGAGAACTTATATCTTATATCAAATTCCTTGTTAATTATAATATAACTTATGTTTAATATAGAATTTATAAGTTATAAGTTATATAAGTTTTGTTCTCCGCAAACTCTCAAATGCTAAGAAATTTATAGAATTTCAAATTGTACGATGATATGCAAAAGGATGTTATGCAAGAGACACATAAATAATTAGAGAGTTTGCGGAAAACAAAACGTATAACTTATAAATTCCATGCTAATTATAAATTTAACTTATATTTAACATGGAATTTATAAATTATAAGTGATAAGTTTTGTTCTCCGCAAACTCTCTATTGTTCATCCCTAAAATAATTCTGTCAAGTCTTTCTTAACGCTGTCCAGCGCTGCGAAGTTACTACAGCGCTCTTCCTGGACATATTATTTCAGTACAACGCTGTTTCGTCTAACGCTCAATTTCTGAATACCAAATAGGAGGATACCGATATTATATTATTCAATTGTTTAAATCTGTTGACACACAAAGAATAATTAATTCCATGTTAATTGATTAGATTTATAATTAACATGGAATTTATAAGTTATAAAACATAAGTTTTGTTTTTCGCAAACTCTCTATTAAAATTAATGAAATGAATTGAAAATCAAATTTAACTATTCTCACTTACAGTTCCATTTTTAATCAATTTTACACAACTGATGTCATTTAATATTTTAAAGATGCATTTCAATTATCACTAATTAGCGCTAATTAATACTAACTAATAAAGTGAACGCGTTCATTATTATTCATAACATTTTCCGATTTTAAAAAATGAAAAAAAAATTCTCGGTAACCTGTACAAGTAATATTACTTTATGTTGCTTGTTTACTACATGTTATGCCGTATAGCCTATAAGGAATAGTTTATTTGATCAATTTGATTTTTACGGCATTTTTTGGGGGGGAAAGGGAAATTCAACTCCCAACTCTCGCATGGTTACTCAGATGCCTTCCGAAGAAGTGGTTTTTCTTTTCTCTTTTTGCTTTTACCCAACTTTTCTTCTCTTCAATCATTTGATTTTCTGTAGTTGCATTTCTGATATTTTCACTGCATGCAGAGGCGGTTTCGTGAGTAAATGTTTGGTTTATAAAATTTATAAAATTGAGAATATTTTCGACTTGGTGTTTATTTTGGCAGTGCTTACTTAAATATTACTTCAGGACGCGCACAACCATAGTACACAAGTGCCAGCGACCTGAAGCAATACATCTTTTCTTCCGCGGGCGTTTAGAATTTAATTGGAAATTTAAATTTATTGTATCTGAAATTGTTGACATAATTCCAAAGCAAATTCTCAATTACCTGACATTTAACAAATCGTTTGATCCAAACCTTTCAACAAATAAAAAATTTAACTTAAATTAATCCTCAAGTCAGTCAAAACATGTCTAGACAGGTTATTTAGATTCATTACTATTGATATTACGGAAAGTGCTTCATTGAATTTAGTAAGAACAACTACAAATCAAAAGTTATTACTGCAATAAGAAATGAGTGTTGGCTTTATTAACATCGCCTTTACTTTGACGTCAACTTGTACAATTGGTATCCCTACAGGGATAACATTAACTCCTACGACTCAAAAGGGAAATCTGTTATTGAATATTACACAGATGATATTTGTTCCGCACTGTGATGTACCAATGCCATATTAAGTTTAATAGCTAAAATGAATGTAATTTATACTAACAGACGGGAAATTGTGGCGTTTTAATGCAATCGGGAATCATTACGCTGGTCTTTCAAATATTTTACAGCGTTTATTAGTCTTTTGGGGAATGAGTCGAGAAAAATGACATTGGAGTTCCTTACGTATATAAAGTAAAGTACAGTGCAGGAAGACGTTTGAAATGTGTTTTATGGTTCCGTACACAATTTGGCTCCATCTGTAGACAAATTATTTTACTCACAAGCCCCAGTTTGATGCCGTAGGTTTCCAAGTCGTCAGCCGCAAGTGCATATTCTCTGAGAAACGAGTTTACGTTGGGAGTTTCCACTGCAAGATAAAGAAAGGGAAATTAATTACACGCGCTTGACACACGAAAAACTCCCACGGGTCCAATCGGACCGTTTTGCGAATTTTAATATTTATTAATATTTAAAATTAATTTAAAATCTCAGAATTCTCGGTATTTATTTTTCTCAAGTTCCATGATTTTTTCACTATTGACGTCACACATCACCTCAACATTTTTCAAATGACGCCTTACCTTGTTGCTTGAAGAATACTAATCTGACGTTTGATTCGTCTATGAAAGTTTTAAAATGTTCGTACGAAAGCGTCTCAATGTTTCCGCCGAAATCAATGGCTAATCTCGTTTGGAAACACATGGAAATAAGCACAATTAAAGCGAATGATGGAGCGTAGTTGACACAGGCAACCATCATGAACCGTTGCTATGGAGACGTGTCTATTGATCGAAAAGAGAAGCACTGAAACTCAACTGAAGACTATTTTATTTTGCTGACATAAACCGAACTTTAACAGGTGTTGGGTTTACATTTTCAATTAGGAAATTTAACAATTTTCGGAAATGTGAGCTAATAGTATTAATTTGGAGATTAAATTTTACACTGATTAACGTATTTTCTATTTTATTACTCATTAAAAATGCATAAAAAGATGGAAAATATATGGACATTAATATTTAATAATGTTTAAAGACGCTGAAAATATTCGAGCATCGACTATTTCAATTTCGAGCGATATAAATCATTCGATTACGACATACAATTTAATAACAACTTGTTGAACAAAGTCTCTTTACTTTAAGTCGTACATCAAATCGCGACTGTTTTAATTCGATGAATATAAACAAAACCGCTTGTTTAAATCCAAAAGTAAACGCGAAACAAATGTAAATGTGATTTATACCGTTGTAAACAATCAAATTTTTCTCTTTCCTTTCACGAGCAAAATGAAATTTTTTAACTATTTTTTAACTATTTTTTTATTGTAATTTATAATTAGTTAGAGGCTCTAATGGCGGTAATCTGAATATAATTGTTCGTCAAATTGCTTTCGCAGATGAAATGAAGCTCGTTTTTGCTCGTGAGCTTAAGTGGGCGTTGATGATGAGAAAGAAATAAGCAATAGGCTTGGCTGCTTCCGCTTTTTCTCTCGGTTATTTGAGTATGCTGAATTCAAAGCATAATCTCCCGAGAAATACGACTGCTACATTCGGTTCTTTCGGTTAAAGCCGATGGTTTTCTCGGTGTGGTAATCGAGTTGGGCAGTCGTGGGTAATCAGACTGCTACAATTTTTATCAGGCTTCAATAGAGAAATCGAATTCTTAGGGGTTTGCTTTTCTCGAGGTAGCATTAGCTGAATTAGTCAAGTATAGCGAATAAATGATTGCCCCGAAACCGTTGTAGACATTGAAAGGAAAAAAGTAACGTTGAACAAGTAACTTTGAGGCGTGAATCCCCTGTGATCGCGGCCAAGTGGCTCCAGAGATGAGAAGCATTTTTTTTTCCTCATTTTTTTGGTGTATATAAGTAAAAAGATGAAGGGTTAAAGGAGATGCGTTTGGAAGTAATAGAAGTGAAATTTGGAGTAATGGTGGCTTCGCTGCATTACTTGAGCTGTGCAGTGAAGCAGAGATACAGGGTTTGCTTTTATTGAGGTGTTTTGATGAAAATGAGAATTTGTTATTTGAATTATTTCGGGAGGTGATAATGAAACCATAAACGGAAGTAAGAAAGGGTTTTAGTGTGAAGAAACTTTCTTATCATCCCTTTTAATCCTCAAGGGTCGTTAATGTCACTGGGCGGTCTAATTGTGTGTACTTGGAGGAAATTGCGTTTTGCTGACGGGAAATAATATTTTTTGCTTTATATTCCTTGTTGTTGGTCATTCAAAAAAATTTATTTTCAAAAAAAATTTTTGATGGTAAAATTTTTATTGTTTTTCATTTTTTTCTATAACGCTCAGAAAAGTTCATTAAAATACGCATCTCTGAAAAATTTCTAAATTTATACGCTTTAAGCTTTAGGTTCTTTATCCCACATGTTTTTCTCATTCATCCGGAGTTGTTTGACTTGTTTTTTTCTATTTTTTTTTTTCACTGGAGAAAATTCGATTACTTACATCTTTAGTTCGCTTTTTTTTTCTTCTTCTTTTTCTACGAATACAAATTTTATTGCGTTAAGTCAAAGTGTTTGTAATATAATTTAAAAATAAATTGTTGAAAATGTATCATGGAAATTGAAAATGATTTATATAAGCAGATATTCCATGGCCTAAATACGTTGCGTAGGCCAGCTGCTACTTTTCTGCCAGATGCCACTGTTCACACACTATATCACACCCTAATATTTCTTACGAAAAAAGGCTTAATCTCATTTGATTTACACCAGGAGCTAAACGCCCTGTTGAAACTGTCATTTTCACAGTTGATACCTAGAATAATGAGCGACGTTTCACGTTTTTTGCGCCCTCTGACTAATATGCGAGTAATTTAACTTGTTTCTATCGCGTGGCTTATTTAATTACGAGTGATATTTTCCAGACCACAAATGATTATTTCAGCGAAGTTTCATATTTGGATTTTCTATATTAAAGTGGATAGATTAGAAGATTGCAATTAAGAAGGGAAGACGTTGAGGGAATCTTACTGAAGGAGATATTTGTTTTGAATTTTAAAATTTAGGATTTATTGCGAGGAAAATTTGATTTATTTCGAGATGACTATTTTCGAGGAAAAATTTTTTGTACATTCCACTTGATTTATTTCGAGGTAAAGTGTGCAAGTTTTGTACCGAGACATTAAACTTTTGTTTCGAAATGCGGATGTTTTGAGAAGAAATAGTTCGAACATGATTTGTTTCGAATGGACTTGCTTTGAACGTGATTTATTTCGATCAGAATTGTTTCGAAAAAAACTGTAGTGTTGTCGAAATAAATCCTCTCAAAAAAAAAAAAAAAAAAATTCGAAATAAATCTTTTTCTATGTTTCCTTCAAACTAATCAGATTCAATTTAATTTAGAGTCAAATAATTTCCTTTCAAACTATTTTCATACAAATAAATTCCTTTCGAAACAATTCCTTTCGAAAAAAATCACATTCGAAAAAAAAGTCCTATCCTAGATTATGTTAATTTTAAACAGATTAGTGTAATCACAGTTTTATTGACTAAACGTTGTTTGTTTCAATCCCTTTTAAAGTAACTTCAATGTTCCTTTTGAAATGAAATAATTAGTTCAGTGCTGGGCACAACAGTCGAGAGCTCTAAATGAGTTTTTCGTTCCCTCTTAACTTCATGAAAACAAAAAAAAAATGCTTTATCTCTCCACTTGATAAATCGTAATTGAGTCTCGCAATTCTTTTTTCATCTTTACGGAAATTCATTCATATCAAACAAAAAATCTTCCACAAAACTTCCTCGTTATTAAAAACCCAACTTCCCCATTAAAAAAAGAAAAATGATCTTTTTTGTCTGTATATCTAATGAAACTTTGATATAAAAAAAAATATATTAGCCTCAGGACTTGTTTTACTGTTTATGTTTTTCTTTTCTCTTTTCGAGTGGTTTTTGGAAGAAATATAGCTGCGTTCCCTCAGGTTAGATTGATAGAAAACCCACGCGCTGTTTGGAAAACAGATAAAAAAGATTTTATTTG
Organism: Stenotaenia linearis; assembly: GCA_034700445.1. Lineage (NCBI taxonomy): Eukaryota > Metazoa > Arthropoda > Chilopoda > Geophilomorpha > Geophilidae > Stenotaenia > Stenotaenia linearis. Next base: position 20,462 of record JAQIXT010000565.1, on the reverse strand, counting down.
TAATAGTTGGTGTAAGTTTTAAAGTTCAGTGAAAGGTGAACGAATTTAGAACTTCGAATTTAGTTGAGTTGCTCAAAATCCAAAGCTACACACCCTCAGGAGATTAAGACAAGACTCAATAAACGTGGCCAGTAGGTTGTGTCAATTTACCCGAGATGAAATTCAGGGTGGAGTATTATCAATTTAACCTGTCGAAAAGGGAAAATTGAAGTTGAAGCTTTTACTTCTCGCAGGTCAGTGACCTTATGCCTGTTTGTAAATAAATAAACGGAAGAAAGTAGTCTGAAACATTAACTTTCTGTGAGGCGCCGCTCTTTCTGGTCTAAGAGCATCTGTCGATTATGTTGCAACGCACATACAGTACTGTTCATGTTGCGCATTTAAATTTCAAGCAGTATTAATTAATAGTAGAATAGTGCGTGTAAATCAATAATGCGTGTTGGTCTACCTGGATTAAGTAACGAACCGGCTTTGGACGGAATAATTTCTCATTCGTAATTTAAACGTACTGAATTTAAATAAGATGTATGAAGTATAAAGGGAAAGATCTCTTGTTTGCTCAGAGTAATCGATTATCATTACAATTCATTCTCGTGAAGTTGGTGGGCGGTCTTAGTACGCACTCCAACGCGCTGTTGAGAAAGTGAAATCTCTCAAGGGTTCGTGTGACGCAAAACTTGAATATATAAAAAAATGTTTTTTTTTACTGAAGATTGAATTTAGCTTGTTAGTTTATTTTATTATAGTGACACGTGTCATTAAAATAGGACAATGGCTGCAAGAGATCGTTAAGTTTTTAATAATTCAGAAGGCCAAATCACTCGGCTGATTGAAAGTGAAAAAAACGTCTTTTTCTTTGCCAATGTTTTCTTTGTTTTTCCGTCTCGGTGGGACAGCGTGTCTTGTACTCGTCGCCTTGAAGTAAAGACATGTGACATTGAGTTGTAACTGCACTCGCACCTGTCACATTGTTTTCTAAGAGAAATGTCACAGCTGACGGTTCGTCGAGTTCATCGAGTTCATTCAATAACTCAAGGAAAGTTACAACAAAAATTGCAACAAACTTTAAAATCTTAATTCAAATATTTTATTCTCTAAGTAAGTGTTGAAAGCGACATAAAATTTTTATGTCTCCCAAAACGATCTTATAATCTTTCTGTAATCCTTTAAAAATCAATAGAAAATGAAAGAAAAATGGAAGAATTTTGTGCGTCATAGCTATTGGTTTATCCTCCCTTCCCTTTTAATCAATTTTAAAGTAACAAACAATTACTTGTTTCAATAAAATAAAAAGAATAAATAAACTGCGTTCATAAATTTTTATTTAATTTTATCTCAAATTTATTTTTGTCTACTACATAATTCTACATCCATTTTATTTATTTCCATTTCAGCAACAAAAGGAAAATTTATACAACAAATATTGAAATTCGTATTTCGTATATTGTTTGTTCAGACATAGATAAAGACTCACATATATGAGGAAAAATAATTCAAAGAATCTTTATACCCATTTATTTGTAATTTACAGCAAAAACTTGATAAGTGCTCGACTAAAATGCAGGAAAAAAAATTACATTGATTTTATTATTTTTTTGGCTTGCAAAAAATTTAAACAAGACTGCATCTGACATTTCTATTCCACTTTTTCTGCTATAAAATTTCTATTTTCAGAAAAAATAGTTATAAATCTTCGCAATGAACCTTAACAAGAACCTTTTTTGCATTGTTTTGTTGGACATTTTTCTGAATCGGTTTGGTTGCATTGATTTAAAAAAAAAGATATAACACAACAAGGAAATACATACTGTAGGGTCATTTACGAGTGAAAGACATTTCTTTGTTCGTGAAACGTTTGCATTGATCGATATTCTCTGGAAACAACATCCACAAAATGTTCATAGAATAATTGACAATTATCTTTAAAAGTTTATATAGTAAATAACATACCAAAAAAGATACAACTGGATTGTAAAGTGCATTGTTTACATTAGGTTGGAATCTTTTTTCATGAAAGCCCAATTAGTGAATTGTGGACGCATTTGAGAGTAAATAACGTATGTAGTAAAATATATAGGTACAATACTTTACAAATTAGAGAAAACATGGTAATTTTTCTAATAAATTCATCTACATCTAATAATAAATTAGAGAGTTGGTCACGGAATTATTGGAAAATGATAACTAGAACTAGTGAAACACAAGTAACTCATCACGATGCTTTAAATATTTGAAAATAGTGTGCGCAGACCGGGCCATTGTGTAATTACTAAAAACTAAATTGAAGCAGCTACGACTAAACTAATAAAGACGGAATTTGTTCCTACAATTCAAATGCTAAAGCGTAATATAATTTTCTATGCCAAAAATTACATCGTAATAAAATATTCACTCCAATTAGAGTAATATGTATAGAACTAATTTAATTTTTCAGTCTAGGCCTCAGGTCCAATATTGACTCATCTGTATCCATCAATTTACAAGATTTATCATCAATAATGTAGGTATGAATTTCAAATTTCGTTATCGCCTATTAATTGTCCTGAGAGGATAATTTTCAATCTTTATAATTCCAAATGTTACCTCGAAAAATATAACTTTCGGTCAAATTTTAAATTAAAAGTAAATATCGAATTGTAATGTCTAATTATTCGCGTGCAGAGATGTTTGTAACACTACTTCATACATTAACAATCTAATATAAATAAATAAAGATCTCCCAAGTTAAAAGGTTGATAGGTAAGATAATAAAGTTTTTATTAATAAAACTTCTGCACGTGAATAATGAGAGGTAAGTCGACAGAAACGAAATTAAAATTTTAAATGATTTTAAATCTAATTTTCAGATAACGCGAGGATACCATCTTAGATTTCCATTTGATTGTAAATAAAATATAAGCACGACATTCACAACAACTTGAAAACAGCAGACCACATACATAAAACAGTACATTCACGCTTTGGTCCCTAACCGAATATAAAATCAATTTACTGATAAATTTTCAAGTTCAAATCGAATATGAAACAAAAAAAATTTCAAGAAAATCGCAAGAAAAAAAAAGTTTTATGAAAATTTCAATATAAATCAGATATCTCAATATTTAGCATCGAAGTTTAAAGCAAAACACCTACTGCCATATTTAAATTCATTGGCTTACGGATTCGATCAATATGATCAGAAAATGAGGTTAATTTAGGTTAAATACGCGAACAAAAGAGAAAACGGAGATAGAGATAAACAGACATTTGCACGCGCAGGCATAAACTTGGAATTACATGTCGCACTTTCCATCAGGCCTAATTTCGTTTGCTGTGTGCATTATTCGTTGCTCAAAGGGTTTGTAAAGTAATTTGCGTTGATGATGAGCTTGTAAATGGCATGCAAATGTCAGATGCGATCTTACCTGTTGTGTTTAAATGCCTAAATTATAACCAAGTGCAAGAACAAAGCTTAATCATGTATCTTAAAAGTTATTACATGAGTTTGAAATTTTTATACATTAGTTTTCAAAACTGAACCGAACGTTGTTATGTTGGTTTTTATATACCCGGATTTTCTCGAACTGCGAAAAAGTTGGGAATTTAATCGGAATGGGTCGAGGAATTGTGTCGTTTGAAACCAGCATTGCAAAATGAATGGATTAATTCTTTTTATTTCAATTTCTGTTGTAAAATTTTAATTTTTTGTTAAATTTTACTTTCCAGTCGATTAACTTTAATCATTCATTTCGCAATGTCAGTTAAAAGGCTTAGTCGCTAATAAATACCCAACCAAAAAACGGAAAATATATATTATAATGTTTTAAAAAATCAGGGAATCGAGGATGGTTTTGGGTTAAAATTCTACTCCATAAATCCCGTATTGACCAACTTCTCTAAAAAAAACTTTACATCTCCTAATTCCGAATCTTTAATACCGAGACTTTTCAACATACTTAAATCACCGTTTTCGACAGCTAAGAATACGCTTCTCAAATGTTCCAAATCCGTTCTCATCAAGTGCAACGCTTTGCCGAAGTCTTCGATCGTTTGACTTTCTGCAACGACAACATTTCTCCGTAAACAACTTCGATCCTGGTTAAAAAAATAGCCAAATTGAATGTTTACCTGAGAGAGCAATAGCAACATTCTGAACTCCCCCGAGGGGTGCCAGGGCGTCTCTAGCCTTAGATCCGAATAGTTTTTCCAAATAGTTTGGTCCATGGTTCCCAAGGAGACTCTGCAGAAAGTTAGCCGTTTCGTCTACTGGTGGTCGCTTAGCTACGAAATAAAAAAAAATTCGCTGGTATGAAAGTTTTTACTCGAGGTGGTAAAGTTCTAATTAAAATTTCAGCTCTCGTTGAAACTTCAACAGATTAAGTTGTTTTTAATGCATTTGTTTGTCAATATGTAATCGAGCGGATAGCGGTATTGATTTAGACAAATCGCCCGTGGGTTCGACAGGAAATAAAATTTCAATTACGTCAGTGTGAAATATTAAATTTTCTAATGATTCTCCTAAGTGAATTTTAATTTCCGGTTCGAGAATCTTCGTCGCCAGGATGCAACCGTATTTATAGAAAGGAAAGTTAATTATGAAAATCAGTTTTTCGCGCTCAAAGGCGCGAAGCCCAAAACGCTCTAAATGAATCAAGTGAAGTTTGGTCAATGGACTCACCTGCCGTGCACAGCCTTGGGTCTTCATCGTATCCGTCTGGACAATCCGGTGCGCCATCACAAAGATATTGGATAGATATACAAATATCACTACCACTCGGGCATCGGAATGGCTCGTATGGTTCACACCTTGACGAATCTTCTATTTAACAGATGAAAAGAAAAAAAAGTTAAAAATTGATCTGTGGTTCAAAATTATTTATCACTTCAAGTTGAACACCTGCCACTGGTAAAAATATCGATTTATTGATTGAAAACTTCAATAATCTAATTACAAAGGTGCCAATTTGATTCGTATCTATCACTTTATAGAAGTGCCATTGTATAATTATGATAAATACTCTTTTTGTTATTCATTTATTTAATATTTATCAATACATAATTGTTTGGGGTTATTCAAGATTTATAATTTAAAATAAAGTTTATTAAGTATTCTTTATAAATCTTTAATTTTTAAAGTGTAATACTTTGTTTACATTGTATTAATTTGACAAAATTTAAGTTTAAATATGGTTTCTTACGACTTTACGCAGATATCGGGTTGGCCTTTCGTAAAACCTTTTATTCCAACTCTGAATTTTGATTTATTTGACAATGGTTTTATTTATTAATTTCAAATAGAGTGGCCGACTTTTTCACAAAGACAAGAACGCCCATAGCATTTCAATCGTACGACTCTGCTATTTTCCTAGCCTCATAAAATATGAACTGTATTTGTGATTGAAAAGTTCAGATATCAGTTTTGCGTAATTCCGTGCACTACACGATCCACTTTTCAATCACATTTCAATTATCTATCACTGCGAATCATTTAGCTATCGTAAACTTTTTATGGTGTAATGGAAGACCTCCTTTAGGCAATACCAACGCAAGAATTCCTTTTGGCATCGAATTTTAATGGGAGATAAAAAGACGTCATCACTAATGTTATTATGAATGTTTTATGGCGAGCAGAGTATGGTGGGTGGAAATGGCGGATAGGACAGGCGTGTGTGTGTATTTTGCTTATATTGGCAGGGATTATTGATGAACCTGGGGTGGAGTTAGCAACAAGAAGTAGGGGAAAACACGAATCGAATTCAGACTTATTAAAAATATAAGACCTCTAATTATACGGCTGGAATAATGGTGGAAGAAAGACATAAAAACCATTGCAATGCATTAGCTTCAATTACAAAAAAGTGAGACGTGATGGGATGGAAATGGAATTGAATGGAAGGACGATAAGGTTGAAGAAAAAACGATTGCCGGACCGAATGTGTTATAAACCAGTTGTATGCAGGGCTTTGAATGAAAAAGGTTGAAGTGGAGAATAATAAAAAAGAAAAAGATTGGCAAGTTGAAAGAAGAAAATGTATTGCAACTCGATTCTGACACAGAGTCAATGAGCAAGAGACTCCATAAAAGACGAAGAATGGGTCATGTTAAGAATCGTTATTGAGCAGGCAGAACATTTCTGCGCTGTCAATATTTTTACTACGCAGTTGGAAAAGTTTGGAGGTACCGTTGTTCTTTAAGATTGCTATATTGTAATTTTTGTGAGTGCTGCATATCCTTAGGAACTGTGTCTCGAGGGACTCGGCTTTGGAAGGCATTACATTTTAATGTACTTGTTTTGAATATTCTGCAAGTTAAAAGCTCATATGTGATAAAGTAGTGATAAATAATCAAAGCGGGAAATTTATATTACGTGTTTTCTCTTATTGGGTGGATTAAGATAAAAATTGTGAGAAAATTGTGTTTTGTTTTATCGTTGAATTAATTTATAAAAGTTGACGATAACCAGTTGAAATCGCTTCCTCGTGTTATATTGGGGTTGCGTTGCCATGAATTATGGATGTAAAGAGATAGATGACAAACCACAAGAGGCTGGATTCACAGAAAGATGAATCATTACTCACTCTGCAGGCAGCGTCACCTAACTGTCACGAGTGGTGTAACGCTATAACTTAACTAAATAGAATTTATTTCGGCCTCATGATATTCGAGTGACAAATTATCTTTCAAGTCACATTTACAAATTTTTTTCTTTAAAAATTTTTTTTTTGATTTCTCTTGTGATTTTACTGAACATTTTTTTGTCACAAAAAAAAACAGTCACTCAAAGAGACATAAAAAAAAACCCGTGACGCACAGCCGACCTCTTTTCCTTTTTTAATCCTTTAAACCGTCTAACTCGAATTGCTACATTTGTAGAAGCAGTTTTTCAGGTGTCTGCAAATGGCACTTATTACAAATGTTTCCATTAACTTGGCTTGTGTGATGAGATTTCTTCCCTTCAGCTGACAAAAACCTATTCAGGTAACTGAGGTACGCCTGAGTTTGAGGTGGGGCTTTCTACTTAAGAGCTTCAACGAATAAAATAGGCCAAAGTTGAAATCCAAATTGTTATTTACAATTTAATTAACTTTAAACCACTGCATGCTGTGTCAATTGCGATGCTTTGTGGCAGTTTTATTATTATGAATAGCCTGCCAAGTGTTAGATTGCAGCATTCGACGTCAAGTATAAAATTTTGAAAGTTTTATTATATCTTTCTGTTAATTTATACTCGAATTGAACTCAAACCGAGTTTAATGTAAACAAATGATGTAGAAAATGCTGTTTTCTGCATCGCGGAACAATTCCATGCATGTGAATAGATTATCTAATTGGCGAGTGTCAAGGTGAATGCAAACATTCAAATACGTTTGCATAATTCGGTCGCAGAGGCAACTTTGCGGGATTTTAGTTTCATTCATTAGCGTGCAGTCGAGTACCAATTGCACACTAATGAATACAGAAATCGGGACGTCGAAGAAATCTTTCACGCGTATAAAGAACCACAAATGTTGTTTTAAGTTCAAAAGTAAGATGGAAATGTTATTGAAATAGAAATTTCTAGCGTTGGATAACCGTAAGCTTTGTGGAAAAGCCTCACCTACAACGCTTGCTCCATTTGATGCAGACTACGAATTCTAATTCCACTGTTGCCACCGAATTTTAAAGTTTACGTACATCACCACTTGTTGACTCGAGAGAAACGAAATTTACCTATTTTGTTGCTCTTCCCTTAAGGAATTACGAGTTACGACGTTTACTAAAGCTGACAAACGGTGACATAATTTAATTTTCAATTGACCTTGCGAGTAATTCTTTTTTAACATTCCATTTCTTTTTTTAAAAAAGTCAGAATTACTGCAGACCCTGCAGCAATCAATTTGAATTTTTAGATAATGTTTTACTCAGCAGTTTCAGAGTTTTGCAAATTAGAATAAAATTTATTCATCAGCTTGAACTTTAGTCATTTTTTTCTTCCTTTATCATTAGTTTTATCATAATTAGATTAATGAAAAATTTGATGATGGCTGATGAGTAAGCAAAATTGGATTAGTTCATATAAGATGTTCATATTTGCTCAAACAGAAAAAGGTTGAAGAAAATTTCCAAAGGCAAACTTTATCTCAAAGGAATTGCAAAAAGCAAATTTTCCATTTCTCATCTCTGGATGCCATAAAATAACTATTTCCATACATTTTGTGTGCAACAAAGGATAAAATTTGAATAACTATTCTCCAAACTTGAAAATCATACGGGAGACTCAAAAGATCAACAAAAATAAGACGTTAGTACAAATGTGGTATATCGATCGGTTCCAGTTTAAAGTGAAAAAATATACCATGATTGTATTTTCGAGGTTGGGTCTTTCAATTTCAGTCATAAAAAAAGTAAATTCAAATTCAGAATTTTCTGCACAGTCGAGATTCCTGCAGTTGGCGTTGTCTTGACATTCGAATCACTTGACTTCTATGCAGACCTGATGTAACTACAACCATTTGGCACTTTTCAAGAGCCTCGAGGGCTTTCCTGAAGAAAAGACAGACACCAATCTACTCCTTTGAGTGCCTAAAGTCAGCTAGATTGCCAATTGACATTCAACATAGTACCGCAAAGGGAAAGGGTATCGTGTGCCGTAATCAACAGATTTTTCCACACGTAGGCTCTCAATTACTTATTTTTTTTAAGGTCTAACACTTGCCAAATCGATTTTTTACGTCTTTCTTTTTTTGTTTCATTGTTTCATCTCAAAAAAGAAAACCAATTTCTGAGCTAATTTCAAAAAGGCCACGTGGAATGCATTGACAAAATTTATTCCAGTGCCACAAGCCTGTCTGTTTTACTATTAAATTAGTCAATTGAAATCGTGTTGTCCGACAACTCGACAAACAAGATTTCGCACGAGTTGTTTGTAATTATTGATTTTCAATTTGTCTCCTTAATGTTTTACCACGTACAAATACTGCGGGTTATGGTGTAAGTATTGTCAAAAGCATCAAATGAAGTGCTCTACTTCTCCCGCTTGAATTTTTCTGAACAAATCCCCAATCTTGCGACTCGTGAGTCATACTTAGTGGTACGTTCGGCCGGAAAATGGGGAAACGTGAGACCAGAATAATCTCTTTCTTCTACGCGATGAGAATATCAAAACGAGTAAAAAGATTAAGCCCGCACATAGCTTTACTCCGTATTTAAATTTTTTCTTCTTCTGAAAATGAACTGCTAAACTATTCATAAAGGAAAATTAAAAAATTGAAAGACAAACTTTAATTTCCTAACAATCTACGTAAAATATGCCACCAACCAATCTTCTTTCTGCATAGCGAAACACCTTCACGTTAATGTCACTATACTGTATTAGGTCTGTGAACTCCATTAAAACTTATTTCCGCAATCTAGCCCATACGAAAATCAGTAATAGGTTTTTGTAAGCTATTAATTTTACATTTATGTAGAAAATGAGCTTTGTGTTCGCGAGTGAATTCTCATTTATTTTGGAAGCTCTTTATTGATTTTAACTAATAGCATCACGCGATCAAATAAGATTACTCTGTAAAGAGACATCGCTAAGATTAATGACCTTTTAGACCTGCCACTAATGCTGAGGGATTTCGATTAGTGCCGAAATTTGAGGTATAAAGGGCGTTATCGCCAGTTTAATCTGACGTAATCATTGATGTAGGTTTTATTTGATCGCCTTGAGAAGGAAATACCCGACTGTAACTTTTAATCCGAAACACGTCATTGTGCTGCGGTAATTAGATTTGAAACCAATTTCCCCAGAAGCGTGAGACATCTATTACAGTTCAAGAAATTCCTCTTTATCATTTTCGTTTTTGAACGTTGCAATAAATGTTAATTCTTATTTTTTATACAAGAATATTAGGATTATTTTTTTGTAGTATCTTCCTTCTATATTTGATCACAACACTTCAAGTACAAATTATAGTGACACAGAGGCGTGAACTTATATAAATATTAAATTGAAAAACTCGGCTAAAGATTTTAAAAGAATTTATATCTTTAAAAAAAGTTCTGCGTAATCAGCAACTTGCAAAATCGTTTCCGACATCATGAGTTTGATAACGAGATTTCATGCTACGCCGAGCAGCTTTATGGTAAAGGAGCAGTTTTCACGCTAAAAAGTATGTAGCTGCATGATTTGTCAGAGGGATTAACACAATTTTGACAGTCGCGAGTTGCAATGTCGCAAAATTGGAGAGCAAACCTTGGTTCAGTTTTTGTTATCGAATATTTGTGTCGCTTGAAGCAAACAATAATTGGTTTGTTTCAATTAAATGTAATCTGATTATTGTTTCCTTTAACCATTATTGAATTGACATTTTTTGAGTTATATAATGGAAATAATGAAAACTGCTTCTCATTATCAAAAAATTTCTTAAAAAATAAAAACAAGTAGCAGCTTTATGTATAAGGAGCGGTTTTCACGCTACAAGTAGCTGCAGGACTTGTAAGAGCAAGACCCCCAGGGAGTCTTGGTCAGGTGGATTAAAATAATTTTAACGGTTGTAGGTTACAACGTCGCAAGACTGCAGACCACAACTTTTGGTTCGTAGCAGTACGGAAGAATGAGACAGCGGGAGTAATACAAAAACAGCTTTTGTTATACGACAAATGTATTTCAACTTGAGGATCTGGTTTTTATGGGGACATTATATAGATTAAAGTAAACAGATTACAGTAAAGCTTTCTTCGACCAAACGTCACTAACAGCGAAATTTTTGAGAAAAAAATAATTGTTATTTTATAACGATCATTTAATAAATTAAATTAGTAATTGATAGTTAAAAGGAATCTGATTAAATTAAAAATATTAATGCTAGTTAATAAACTAAATTGTGTTATTTGTTAACTTTTTGTAAGTGATATTCACCTGAATCCATGCATGAATTCACTGAATATAGAGTAAAAAGAAAAATCGACTCGAGCAAAGCGGTTTGGGAAATTCAAAAGGTCGGACATTCTAAAATAAAATACTTTGTCTTTTAATTGGACATTAGAGACCAATGTTAAAGGTTATTTCTTTGGAGAAGTGTACGTCAGACCACTAGGTAATTGTAGAATTTATATCTTTACAGCTGTAACGCGCGTTACGCGTTTGCGCTGTGGAATAAAATATTCAGTCGTTTTAGTCGACAACTAAGATCAAAGATTAAAGGTTATTTCTCTAGAGTAGGTGTATGCCACAGAACTAATTGCAGAATTTACTTCTGTGGCTGTAGATAATTATAATCTCTGGAAACGCTTAATTTAATGAAAGCAGGATGTTTTTAATTCGAATTTCAAAACCAGATTTTATTTTGTTTTATTATATTTTTTTTTGTCGAATTTCAAGAAAATGAGTTTAAAAACTAATTTGGAAATCATCAATTACTTAGTCTTCACGCAAGTTATTATTGTCTAATTTGTCAGACTGAGAATGTCAAGTGCACGCAATTAAATTCATCAAAAATTACAATTCATAACACTTCATATTTTTATATGACAACAATAAATTTTATGACTTAAGGCCTTTAAAAAAATATGGATTTATATAGCGGAAGGCCATAAAAAGTTTTACAAAATTTAATTTTAATATAAAATGAGCGTAACTTGTGATTAAAGTTTAACTTTACATGGAAAAAATTGCTTCTCCAGCAGATTTATGATCTGGAAGAAACCCGTTTTAAAACTAATATCGCAATATTTATAATGGATTTTTAGAAAAAGTAGAATAAAATGGCCGTAGAGTGAATTTACATTTACCACGTTACCATGACTCGTGCTATTTTTATCATTAATTAGACTAATGGAAATTTTATGTAAGAAAAACTAATTCATTCTTAACTCAGATTTGTATTATTAAACATTTACAATAAAGAGAAGAGCTTTCATTATATTACTCTTAAATGCCATCACTTCAAAAATGATTTGAGTTATGCCAAAAGCTTAACGAGTACAAAAATTTGAAGATGCGCATGTGTTGCCACAGAGGAAATTTGTTGTTGTTTGTGTCACATTCGTAAGTAATGGAAGTTTTGTTGCAATTGCACGCGTTTGGAGAATAGGATCAAATTTTGTTATTAAATTATTAAAGTTAGAAAAATAGAGTATGTTTTCCAAATGTAATTAATTTAGAAACTGAAATTAAAAATGAAAATTCAACAAAGGAAAACAAACTCATAGTTAAAATTCAAAATATTCCTCAATTTCAATCTATTTATTTATTTTCTTAAATAATTAAAGCTAAGATATAATTTAGGCAAAATGAAATGCCAGTGCATTTGTTTACCAAGTGACAAGCAACAACAAATTTCGCTTCTTCATTGACGTTAAAAATCTATATTTTAATTTAGTGGAAAACCGATTAAATGACGTCAATGAGTGAAAAATATTTACCTAATAAATATAATTTACGATAACATCATTTATTTACTTCATTCATTAAATTCAAATGTGAAAGGTCAAAGATGTGATTAAAAGACAAAGCAAAAACGCATTGCGTGAATGCGTTAGTGTAAAGAAACCCATTGCTGACGACATATTGATTTTCTCTGACGTTTACGCCCTATTGATTACAGTGAAGCGTACAAGAACCGACACGAAAAAGGTCACTAGATCCGAATTACCAACAGGTCTAATAAGAACGGGAACAAAACAACAACCAATTTCAATTTCCCAAACAATACATATTTTTTTCTAAAATGTCTGTAAAAGCGCATTATGTTGTAACGTGAGCTCAGCATTGCGACTAATAGAATGCTTTTATGTGCTGTGTAACAGCTTACCATTTCAATTTCAGTGTAATTTGATGTTGACCCGTCTTTTCACGAGTGTAAATAAGTTACAAAACACGTGCACTCCTCAATTTCCTATCTGGCTCGTTAAAGGGGAGAAAGAACAAAGACCCAAACGTGCCTTAGCAATAAAGATTACTTGTTTCATACTTGTTGCTTATAATTTATTGAAAGCTAACGTTTACAATCGATCAATCTTACTTTCCACTGACATCATTAAGTATCGGATTTTCTGACGTCCTACCAGACTATATAAGTGTCAGTGTAATTAAGCAGGTTACTCCGATGAATTAAATTTAAAACATTAATCAGAGCGTTTTTAGGACTTGTTTACGACCAAAAAGAGAATAAAATCAATATAATTGCAAACTCTTCCATTTTCACTGGCAGTTCTTGCCATTAGTAAAATGAAATCTCGAAGCTTTTTTCAATCTCTCCCACGGGAATTGCATAAAACTGCTGGCTTAAAGTTTTCACGTTATTCATTGATTTATTAATAAGCAACTCATATACGTCAACAAGTTGAACACAGAGATAACAGATCAATATTATGGCGTACGTCTTGAACTTCAGATCAGTAAACAGCCTATTTTTTTAATGGTGAAACCGTAACAGCGGATGTCTTTTGACTTCTAATTCCATTCCAATAAATTGATGATACCAGCACTACCAAGAAAAATCGAGGAGGTTGGGGAAAAGTGGGAAAACATGGTGTTGAAGTACTCTCATAAAACGAGACGTGGAAGTGTGATGTTGTTAAGCAAACAACACCGCTGTTGAACTTGCTTGACGATCTCATTACTCTTTATATTTGCCGTCGAATATTTCATAATGAGTTTTAATAAATCAATTATTAATTAATTTATCAAATATTCAATGTTTTCCCCCTCTTAAGCCGAAATTATTTAAATGAATTTAAACGTTTCTATGTGCAATCAATTTCGTTTAGACTTTAATCTCTAGATTCAGTCAGTGTACGGCTTTGTAACCGCTGTGCAATTTTCCTAATTAAACTTCAGTAATCACTGCCATTGCCAGTGTAAAAGGCATCTCAGACTTTGTGTCTCAATTATCTCGTTTTGTTTCAAGTGATGCATACCGCAATTCGCCTAGAAAAAACCTATTACTGCAGATCGAAGCCATAAAGTTTATTATGCAATTGTAATGCAAAACATAACCTTGAGTTATTTAACACTCCGAAATTTATATTTTTTTGAGAATAATTCAATGTATCCGTTCAAAAATTGAAGAAATAAATTATTGCTGAATCAAATTTCTTAATAAAATAAATAAAAATCGCGTTTAAACTGAAACATATAACATTTTCCTACCTGTTTGCTACTGAGTCTCACGGATCAATATCGCACGTTAAACACACAAGTAATACTATACCACCCATACACAATGTACACCTACCTTGTCTCTTTTTTAGTGCTATCCTATTCTGCAGTAACCTACTTATGTCCAATGCATTTGTTGGTACTGCAAAATCGTAGAAGAGGGTCAAGTATATGAAGACTAGGACGACTTGCTGAGCGACCATAGTGTGCAGCAAAGCCCGTTTTCCTCTGCTGCGAGTCTCCTTGCTCATCAGACAAAACGATTGAATGTTACCTGTGGTGGATATCTATGTTTCGCCCACGGTATTTCCAACCAATCGTGATTCGCCTACGCAATTTGAGCAACCAATGGCGATGCTCATCGCAAGGGGGAGCTATTAAAGTTATTGTTACATGTTATGCGTTGAAAACGGGGGGAAAAGGATCATCGCAATCCCAATCGATTAAAAAAATAGTGACGCTTGATTGATTTTATCAGTAAAATTGTTTAAAAGACAATTGGTTTTTTTGAATTTTGAATTTGTTTTGAATTCAATTAATTCTGACAAAAGACAGTTGTGTTTGGTGTTAGTTTTTTTGCGTCGGACGTGAGGGAAAGCCGACGTGACCAATACACAGAAAATTTTATTCGTTTAATCTCCAAGAAAGAGTTGTTATCTTTAATATTACAAAGAAAGTTAGAAAAACAATTTGGTTTTGTTAAATTAATTCATAAAAGTATTATTGGCAGTTGTAATGAAATAATGTTTTCATTACGCACTTAAAATTATCATCATTTTATTAAAGTAACCATGGTAACTGAAATTTAGCTACTTAAGTATGCTGTTTCTCTTAAAATTCTTTTGAAGTTCAAGAATTACAAGACAGAACGATGATTTAATTAGAAACTTTGATTTATATCTTTTTTAGCTGAGGATCAAGTAGCACTCTTGTCGTTTATTACCTAATTATTTCTTAATTCTCACTTTTAATGAATGGGAATTAGTAAGATCAATAAGATCAAGACGATCAATTTTTGATTAAAATTTGCCAAATTTTAATCGGATTAAAATAAAGAAAAAATTATTTTTTGTTTTTTCGCTCATCTTTTTACTTTTAGTAATTCTTAAAAGTTGAATTTTTAAGAAAGACTTTGATAAGACCACAAATATTAAAGAAGTTAATAAAATTTGTAAAACATTTTAATGAAGATTTTATCAAAAATCAAATAACAATTTTTTTTGTTCCCTTAATTGATATTCCGTAAACACGAAAGGAGAAAATGCATTATTAAGGGTAATATGGAAGTTAGTCACCAGGTACCGCTAAATATCGCTTTAATAAATTTAAAATGATCAATATTTTAATGCAGTCACTTGCCGGTAGACGCCAACACAGTCTCACCACGCGGTGCTAATCCTCGTGGAGATCTTAAAAACTTTTAAAAGCAGCAAATATGCCGAAATCTAAGAGGGACAAAAAAGGTAGATGATATATTATAGTGTTTATTTACAATAAATTGAAATACGAAATTTTTTTTCTCAGTATCTTTGACACAAGTCAAGAAAAAACCCTTAGAAACGAAACAGCAATTCCTTAAAGACGTAAGTTACTTACTAGGCTTATAATCTGGCTTCGAAAAATTAACAATTTTGTTTTAATATTTTAGATTCGATCATGTGCAGAGCAGTACGCACGCTTGTTTGTAATTTCTACAGAAAATGTTAGGAATAATAAGTTAAAGGACGTTAGACAAGAATGGAAACACAGTAGGTTTTTCTTTGGCAAAAACAAACTGATGGCGCTGGCCTTAGGAAGAGATGAATCTGACGCATGTCAAGAGAACATATTTAAGATTTCCAAACATCTAGTAAACCAGAGAGGATTGTTGTTCACTAACAAAACAAAAGACGAAGTCTTGACGTAAGTAATTCAAAGAATTGGAGGGAAATGAAAGATAATTAAAGTAAACATTTTTAATTTTAGTTGGTTTGCGAACTTCAAAGAACCTGATTATGCCAGATCGGGGAATAAAGCCTTGGAAACGATTGTCTTAGATAAAGGGCCTTTGCCAACTCTCAGTTTTTCTCTGGAACCTCAATTACGGCAATTGGGACTTCCAACTTCCTTACAAAAGGGTATTATGGCTGAATTAAAATAATATCTCTTATTAATCGAGCCTAACAATATTTTCTTGGATTGTACAGGTGTAATCACGTTAACTAAAGATTACGAGCTTTGTAAAAAAGGAGATGATTTGACTCCAGAACAAGCGAGGATACTGGTAAAGTTTCTTTTATTGAAAAATGTTATTATAAATTATAATTTGTTTTCCATTTTAATGTATAGAAATTATTAGGCAAAATGATGTCTGATTTCAAAGTCAACGTAATATGTATGTGGGCAAATGATGGTTCGTTCGAATTATTTAAAAAACAAAAAGAAATTGAAGAAAATGAAGAAGAAAATACTTTACTCATGGAAGATTCAGAAAACGAAAAATCAGAGTAGTATCATCACTCAATAAATATCATAGAAGTTTAAATGAATTTACATTTCTTCAATAATGTAAAATCAAATTAAAACAAGATTTAATATTAAAAGTGTGTATTTATTTTGAATGACTATAAAGAAGACGGAAAGTCATATCTAAGAAATAATTTTTAAATTTTATTATGACGTTTTCTCATACATAATTAAAATATCTGCACCACTAATATGTATTCGTAAGAAACAATAACTTAAAATAACAATTTACACAAATGGATTCTGGAAAAAAAAATTATCCCACGATTTCAATGACCCAAATGTTATGTAAAATCGGTAATGAAATGAAATGAACGAATGAAACGTAAGTTATTTAAAAGTGAGGCCGCTTGGAATTGGAAGGATAACTATCTTCGGATAAAGGTCTTTTACCGGGTTGCCACCGATAGTTGTCAATTAAATTCAATAAAATTTCCTTTGTGACTGGATGCTGAATACTATTGCAGACACCTATAAAAATTATTTACAGTATTAAGTCACTAAAATAACTCGTAATAATAAGAACAAGTAATTAAATCATTGTTTTTACCTCGAGCTGTATTATAACTATTAGGAAATGATTTGTCGGTTCTTTCACGCATGAATTTCCATTCATTACCAACATATTTGCATTCAATGATCTTTTTATCTAAGCTTTTTAATTCCTTTGTCACCTAAAATAAAATTACAAATAATTTGCTCTGAATTTGAAAAAAATATCAAAAAAAATTCAAACCTTTATTTCGGCAAAAGGTGTATTTAAACTTCCAACGTACAAATGACCTTTTGTTTCAGGAAGCATTCTGAAAAAAAACAAAAATCAAGTTTGATCATTTCTTTAAGCAAAAGCAGCAACAAATTTGTAACTTACCCTGGCCTTTCTTCTCTCCTGAGAAGTAATTTAAAATCAACTGAATTTAAACTAGGAGGCTTCCACTTTAGCACTTCGATATTGCGACCTCCAGTATATGGCTGGAAGAAGAAAAAAAAGTATTCCTTGAAAAACAATTAATTTTTTTTAACAGTTATGTTACCATAAGTGTGGGTTGGAAGACGAGACCGTCAACATCATGTCCCAATTGCTTTGTAAATTTCTCACCTAATAACTGTAAAAATTCTTTCATAAAAAAAATATTTCGAATACACAGTAAGAACATTCAGCTAACGTTTCTTGCAAATGTAACGTCCCAAAATTCTTTAACTTTAACATTGAACGGTTCTGTATTTTTATCTATAAGGCCCGTTTGTTTCGCTAGTTGACGAGGATCAACTAATTCTTTTTTAATGCAGAGCATCCTGCGATCAAAATCCGTCTTTCCAACTTCCTTTCCCTTAAAAAAGAAAATTTATTAAGTTGATTGCAATAAATTCAAATTAATTTTCGATTACGTACCTCAAATTTTATGATGTCATAAACGAGGTAGTTGGCAAATGCTTTGCCTTCGACTCGATCAATGACCATTTCCTAAGAATAATTAAATAAATTTTAATTTTTAAAAAACTTCAAACGTTTTATATTAAAAATACCCCATCAACTAATGTTCCAAATATATGTTGCTCTGGATTTTTCCGTTGAGGGAAGCGAAGGTTTGAAACTTGAAACACACAGTTGTCTCGATCGAGAAAATACACTTCGTTCTCGCCATCAATTAACATCATGTATCTTGTGCCGTCGGCTTTCCAGCTAACTTTGTACGGTTTCATTTGCAAAAATTTGGTATTTTCGATGTCCATTGATACGGGTTGCAGTCCAGGAAATCCCGTACTGAAATCAATAATATCGTCTTTAAGTTTTAATTTTCTTTTAAAACTGTATTTTTTAAATTACCTTTTCCATTCAGTCATATCTTGACATTTCCTTTGAATTTGAAGTAATTTCGGTTGAGTAGTTATTGGAAAAACCCCTGTTACTCCCGACATAAATGTGGGATTCTGTAAATAAAAAAAAAAAGATAATTAAATACAGCCTAAGATATTTTGCCGTTTCAATACCTTCTTATTAAATTCCTTTCCCCTCCGTCGTCCTTTATCCTCATTTTCGAATTCGTTATTAGAAATTGTGTGACCATCGTCATCAATGGTATCGTCACTTTCTATTACAATGGAAAAAAATTTGAATTGTAATAAATGAATAAAATGAATTTTTTACAAATTCATTACCTGTGCACCAATCCGGAAGAGGTGGAGCTGGAGGAGTGTCACTCACATCGCCATATCGGGTATATAATTCTCGTAAATAATCTTCCTTGTATATTCCAGGTGGTCGGGCAACAGCAAATTCTCTTACAGCTGCTTCTACACTACAATGCAACTACTATTAATCACAAAATTTTTAGAAATTGATAATTTTCATACCTCCATGACTGCTTTTCAACCAAATAGGCACAAATCAAAAATCCTGTTCGGTTAAATCCATGAGTACAATGGATTCCTTTTTTAAAAAATCACAAATATTAGTTTTGTTAATGAAAATGCCTCAAGTAAAATACTAACCGATTACTTCTAAAGGCCGTTTTGATATAAAGTTATGACAAAGTTCAACAAAACCGCGTGTTTGTTCTTCATTTGGACATTCTTTATGTCTATTTTCAAAAATAAACGTGAATATAAAAGCATTTAAATAATTATTTAAACTCTTACCCTCGACACTGCATTTTTAAATAAGAAATGCCATGAGATTCAACTTCTGATTTTTCGTAAAATCGGCTCGTGTTTGTCAAGTCGATCCACAAACCCATTTTTGTCTAATTTTAACAATTTTACATAATTTTTTACGTTTATAATGATTTTCTTAAATAGTCAAACCTGATAACTGTGCATTAAGGATACCATCATCGATGGTCTAAATATACATTCAGATGGTATTTGATCGTCAAAATCTGCACCTAAAGGCGTTTTAAACGGTAAAAACTTGCCTGAAACAGACATTAAAAATAATAATAAGTATTCCTTGACATGTTATTATAAATTGCTATTGTTGTTTACCAGCTACGAGATGAAGAGCTTTCCGAGGGCAGTGCAACCACCTTGGAGGAATTTTATTATATCGGCCATCGTTTCTAGACATTTCAGCGTAACGTAAATCCACCTTTAAAAAATAAAATGACGACAATTAGTACAAGTTTTCTAGCTTTATTGGAAATTAATTATATCGTTTCTGGGTGATCAAGCAATTATAATAATTTTGGTAAACATTCGTTTTAATCTCGTTTAATTTTGATAATGTGTAGCTTTTTATTTTTAATATTAACTTACTGAGTCTATACTACTACGGGGTATTGTGTTTATTTCTGCACGTTAATCAAATGTTGACGTTAATCACGGTGAATCCGATCGCCATGAGAAGATGCCGAAGTCAAGGCAGCAGCCAGCACCATTATAGATGACTGGTTTGGCTAAAACCAGATCTATGCCCAGGCAAATGTAAAATCTCGTGAAATAATAATTAAATGCACGACGACAACACTATATTAAACTTTGAAAATTAAAAGTAGCGAAATAACACAAATAAATAGTAAAATATACTGGAAAATTCGTATAGTAACGACTTTAGATCTTAATGACATTCAATATCGTCAAAAGGCGGCGTTAAAATTTGAAATGTGACGTAATGGTTGACTTTCATTCCGCTTCCGGTTTCATGGTTCAAAACGTGGATTCATTTGCCGGCACAAATAATGTCATAAATTTCGCATTTTTAAGTTTTTGAAGAAAAGTTATTTGCACTTTGTTTATTTATGATGGACAATGAATGTTTTAACAAACTATCCAAACTATTACCTGGCAGTTACGTTCAACAAGCAGAAAATGCTCATAAAACTAGACAAAAACAAATGCGGCATTTATT
>JAQIXT010000564.1:0-30299 GCA_034700445.1 Stenotaenia linearis | reverse complement strand
TGTACAGAGCAGCTCAACCCTTTTTAGCTGCCCTTCAGCAGAAAACGTTTTGATTGGCTTAGAGCAGTCACATGGGGTGATTCAGCCAATCAAAACGTTTTTTTCTGGACAAACACACAAACAAACAAACACACAAACACACATTATACAATTAGTATAATGATTTATTGTTGTGACCGCCGGTGACTCATCGGTCGGCACTGTCTGTCGTACAGGTATGAGATTGGTCACTTAGGTGTACCGGAAGTACATGACCAATGCGTGTGAACTGCAACATCGTTCAATCCCACAATTCGGCAATTCCACCAATAATTCTCTCTAACAACAATAATCATTTATTACTCAATTATTCCCAAAACAATACTCTTTTCATCATTCCCCGACCAACATTTAATCTCTAAACCGCCTTCTAAACTGGTTCAAAGTCGAATTGGCTTCAAACCACATTAAAAATCCAAGAGTTTACAAGACACCGATCACAAGATTCACTCATAATGCTACATTCATTTCGCGCTTTAAATCTAATCGCAGTCGGAGTTGGATATTTATGCTTTTCGTCGTACGACAAATGGCGCCAACAAAATTCTTTTAAGGTTAAGGCTCAAATGTTACAAGTCCCTTCGTTCAAAAATGACCTTATGGTTTGCGAATTGGGGAAATACGGTATGCCGAAAAGGGACGTTATACTGAATCACGAAGACATTCAAATTTCGTACGACAATAAGCACAAAATAGCCAATTGGGTTTTAGAACATTTGACGTACGACAAGCTAAAGGTAGTCCAAGTTAGAAGTGTCGGCGATTTCACCGAGGATTTAGGCATTAAAGAGAAGTTCCGATCGAATATAAATGATTACGAATCTGGTGCTCCTGCTGGGACTTGGAGAGTTCGTTTGGCAGCTGCGAAGAATCACAGATATTCGCAACGGAGTTATAATGATACTGTTAAACTTTCAAACGTTGCTCCACAGGTTTGGATAGTGTGATTTTTAATGTAGTTTTGCTTTGATTTTTGTTGTTGTTAGAATCAATCATTGAATCTGGGATATTGGTCTGATTTGGAGTGTTTTGCGAGATACTTGACGCACATCTATAAGGATGTGTATGTCTTCACAGGACCATTGATTTTGACACCGTAAGATGGGATTTTTATATGTGAAATGTTTGTTGACAAATGTGTAAATGATGTTCATGTTCGAGTTCACTCTAAAGGCGAAGAATTAATGCTACATGAAGTTAGCCTAAAATCAGTGTACTATACAAAGTTTTGGAGATTTAAAGCAAATCATTGAGATTTATATGCAGCTTAAAAGTTTTGTACATTTTAACGCAAATATTAGAGAATTTTGTGCATACCGGTATTTAAAGTTTATTTTTTCACCAAATAAACTTTAAATACCGGTAGGGGGTACGGCTGCCGTGAGCCAAAAACGGGAGACAGCCTCAAAATACAAAAAAAAGAAGAAGAAATATATATAAAGATATTCTTATATTCTTAAAGACTTATACATATTTTACGGTAATGCAAATCTTGGAGAAGGATGCACATTTTAATGCTAATCGTGGAACATTTTGTACATATAACTGCAATTTTTACTAAGATTTGTGCAAACTTTAATGCAAGTTTTGGAGATTTCAGTATATTTTACTATAATGCAATTCTTGCAGATCTAAGCAGAATTTCTGAAAATTATTATAAAATCTCTTTGCATCCTACTGTAATTTGCTCAAACAACAGCAATACAGTGAAGCAGAATCAAGTATTGCAGTGAAGAGTACTTCAGTTCTTGTTTATAATAAGTACAGTATCATGTTGATTATGTAATAAAAAGCAAAATATCGTTTGAATTAAATGATAATGCGAATGAATTATACGGTTTAAATCAAAAATTTCATTCAAATTAGTTAAGACTCATTACGATATTCATTGTTTTTCATATTTTTCAGCGATGAACCCTGCGACATGATGGAATACGAACTCTTCAGCAAAAGTCAAATTGCCATTCCGAACCATTTCTATAAGATAATAATTGGTAGAACCCACGAAGATACTTTCGACATCGCTTGTTATTTGGTACCGAACAGAGCAATTCCGGAATCAGCAAAATTGAATGATTATCGCATCAATTTGCACGATCTGGAAAAGAGAGCTTGTTTTAAACTGTTCAAAGATCCACAAACACTATCAACTTTAGGCGAAATTTGTGATGTCCCACACTTCCGAGCTCAAAAACAAGCCCTGATGGTAAAATTAACTAAATAATTAACCAAGGTATAAATAAATAACAAAAATTCTTGTAATTTTTCAGGAAGGAATTGGTCTTGCTCGCGTCGCGTAAACAAATTTCACTTGTACTGACAAATTTCGATCATTAAAAGTCATTTTCAAAATAAATTACTTGCAATTATTTAATTTTCAATACTTTTCGACCAACATTACCATTGTTGACGTAATAATAGGAACTCTACATTCAATTATTACACTCTTCCATTGCTGAAACTGACACTAAACTGTTCTAAAGCACCTAAACATGACTTTTACTTACAGCAAAAGATGCGCTACTGTTAAAAACATTGGAAATTTCTGGCATTTACTATTTATGTAATATTTTACAACACCTACAAGCTAAAACACTAAACTATTAACTTCTACACAGATGGAAAGCCAGTGTATACAAAATAGTATGGGTGGATTTGAGTATATTTCTATTTATTTACTATGCCTTGGGTTTAGCCTACAATTTCCTACTAGAAGGAAGAGCTAAAAAGTAAGCAAATGATGATACTTTATAAAAAAAAAACGGTTTAAAATCTATTTTTATGATTTTTATGATTTGTTTTAAGAGTTTTTGAGTTGGTTTGTTACTACTGTGCTTCTCAGATGTCTTTTATTCCTCTGTCATTTGTTTTGGGATTTTATGTGTCAAGTGTTATAGCTCGTTGGGAAAAACAATTTCTGAATTTACCAGTTACTGATTATATTGCTTTGTATGTTTCTGCCAGTATCCGAGGAATGGTGAAGTGTTTTTGTTTGTTTTTATTCATTTTTTTAAATATGTGAATAAGTTATAATTTGATGTATAAGGACGAGCAATCGAGGTTGATGAGAAGAACTATTATGAGATATATAAATGTGTCTTTTATTATGTTGATGATGGTTATTTGTCCTCCAGTTCAGAGAAGATTTCCTTCTTTTGATCATTTGGTTGTTGCTGGTAAGAAAGTTTGATTTTGGTTTTGTTTTGGATTTAAGTGTTGTTGTTGTTTGTGTTTTTTTTTTGTAGGAATGTTGAATGAGACTGAGAAAAAGGCTTTGGAAAGTATTCATAATAAAATGCCAACTTATAATATTTATTGGGTGCCTATGGTATGGGCGACTAATATTGTTTGTACTGCGAGGCAACAGAGGAAGATTACTGAAGATCATTATGTGATTGAGATTATAAAAGTAAAATAATTAATGGACTGTTTTTTAGTGTAAAAATAATTGAAAATTTTATAATTCCTAGAAAAATTATTTTTCTAGGAATTTTCAAAAATTTCTATAAAAATTAGTAAGAAATTTGAAAATTCTACAAAATTTAGAAAATTTAAACTCGATAGCAATTTTTGAATTTTCTAAATTATTTCATAGGAATTTTTGGAAAAAAGTTCAAAACTTCCTTTAAAAAAATTAATCAACTAAAAATCCCAAAATTCCAATTATTCTGTTCTTCATTTTCAACGAAAAAAAAAAAATCTTCCAAACCTAATTACAGAAAATAAGCGATTTCCGTTCTCAATGTGGCTTACTTCTAACTTACGACTGGATTTCAATTCCCTTAGTTTACACACAGGTTTGTAAACCACTAAAAAGTAAAAACGAGCATTCAAACATTCCAAACTCACCCAATCTCATTAAAGGTTGTTACATTGGCCGTTTACACTTTTTTCCTCGCTGCTATTCTTGGACGACAAGTTTTAGAGCATAAAAGAGATGATGAGACACACACTCACGAATCAATCGACATTTATTTCCCTTTATTTACGATTCTGCAATTTATGTTTTACATGGGATGGCTTAAAGTTGCCGAAACTTTGGTAAATCCATACGGTGATGACGATGACGACTTTGAGATTAACTGGATGATTGATAGAAATATCGAAGTAATTATTATATAAATATATAAATAATGAAAAAAGTAAATTTTAAAATGTCTGTTTGCATAGTTGGCCTATGGAATCGTCGATGTTGTTCATCTACATTATCCCGAAATGGTTCGAGATCAATTTTGGGATCAAGTTATTCCAGATATTCTTCCTTACACTTGTGAATCGGATATGAAACACGATCAAACACCGATTGTCTTAAATCCGAAGCATCCAATGTAAGATTTGAGTGTTTTCTTTGATTTTTTTAAAACTTTTATTTTGATTTTTTTTTGACACGATAGTGGGAGCTCAACCAGTTCATCAGTGGCTGTGTGTTAAATTACTAAATCTGTGTTTAGTTTCTATAGTTTGATAAATTTAATGTTGTTCTAAATAGGAGAAAAGCAGAAAAAGTAAAAAGTCGTCAATTGGGGCGAAATCGAGGAAAGTTGGTTATATGTTCCCATATTACGGCAATGTTGAGCAGTACTGGCAAAATATAGTTCCTGTTTTTCCTAAAAATATTCGTGGAAGGGGATTTTTTGATAGATTTTTCGTGCAGAAGAAAGAAAATGTGAGTATTGTATGATATTTTTAAAAAAAAATTGTTGTGGAGCTTCACTGCAAATAATTTGCAGTAAAGCTCACTATACAGTACTTCAATTTAATCAAAACTTAATTTATTTTTAATTCAAGAAACCGGAAGATGAATATGAACAATTCCGTAGAATTATGATGCAATCAAATATCGGACTCGGAAATTTGTCACGAATTGAAGCAGACATATAATTGAATTGAATTCATTATTATTATTATTAACAGTATAATATTATTATTGTAAATATTAATTATTTGTAATGTTACTTACTATTTATGTATATTAAGCTTAGTTCTTAGTTTCATTTAATAATTTAATAATGCAATGCCATGTATTATTATATCACAAACTATTACAATACAATAATGTTGACATTCCATTTGTTGATTCAGTTCTTAAAATGAGAAATTTCTAACCCGATAAAATGACTTTCAATTACAGTGACAGATGCAGAACTGTAAAAAACATTGGAAACTTCTGGCATTTACTATTTGTGTAAATATTCACGTCATGTTTACATGATTTAATCAAAATTCATTATTTTAATTTCACTTTACAGTTGGAAAGCCAGTGTGTATAAAATTGTATGGGTTGACTTGTGTATTTTCCTCTTTCTTTATTATTTATTGGGTTTGACATATAATTTCTTGCTAGAAGGGAAAGCAAAAGAGTATTTAAGGAATTTTTGTATGTGATTTTTATTAGTTGACATTTATTTGAGTGAAATTACAGAGTTTTCGAAGAAGTTTGTTATTACTGCGCAGCGCAGATGTCTTTTATTCCATTGTCGTTTGTATTGGGTTTTTATGTATCCAATATTTTGTCAGGTTGGGAAAAACAGTTTAATAATTTACCAAGAATTGACAATGTTTCGATACTCGTTACAGCCAGTCTGACAGGACATGTGAAGTTTTTAAAAAATTGATTTTGACCTTTAATTTTTTGTTATTTTGATATTTCGTAGGATGATGAGTCGAGATTGATGCGACGTGCAATTGTGAGATATTTAAATGCTTCCTTTATCATGTTAATGATGGTCATGTCTCCACCGGTTCGCAAACGATTTCCTTCTTTTGACCATTTGGTAATTGCAGGTAATGAGATTCAGTTTTCTGCTTACAGCCCCTTAGCTTCACTGCAGTAGCAGCGCAAAAGCTTTCGTGTAGAACCGTGTGTTGCAGGAAAAATAAGGGGTTGCTTTTAATAAAAACTCAAAATATTTTTTTTATATTTGAAAACGACACTAATTTGATTTTCATGTTGTTTTGATCGATTTATATTTTAAATTTTATTTTTTGATATTTTTTTTCAGGTGTGTTACACGAAGAAGAAAAGAAGGCTTTGGTAATTTCTTACGAAAAAATGCCAAGGCACAACATTTACTGGGTGCCCTTGATATGGGCTACCAACATCGTTTGTAAAGCGCGACAACAGAAAAAAATCAAGGAAGAAATGTTTGCAGTTGAAATTGTCAATGTAAAGTCATCAGTTGTAACTTATTTTCCTATTAATTATTTGGAAAATTGATTTTACAGCAAATAATTGCATTTCGTCAAAGATGTGGGGTACTTATCTTGTACGACAATACTCCGATACCCTTAGTTTACACTCAAGTGGTAACTTTGGCTGTTTATACGTTTTTTCTGGCTGCTGTTCTTGGAAGACAGGTTTTGGAAAAGGATAAAGATCATCCACATCAGCCAATTGATATTTATTTTCCTTTGTTTACGATTTTGCAATTTTTATTTTACATGGGTTGGCTGAAAGTTGCTGAAACTTTGATAAATCCTTACGGTTTTGATGACGATGATTTTGAGATTAATACGTTGATTGACAGAAATTTACAAGTAAGTTATTGTTATTGTTATTTACTGTGTTAAATGTGTTGATATGATATTCGAAATTTGTTTCAAAAATGATTTTTGATGAGATTAAGTGAGGAAATCAAACAATAACTTCTGAAGCGTAAGAGATAGAGGAAATTTTCCAATGCAAAAGTTGTAGAGCGTAGTCTAATTAGTCGAAATCAATTAGGTTTTAATTGTTTTTTTAAAAAAAAATTTCTAACTGGAAAAAAAATATGATGTAACACAATGAGTTTCGCAGTGAAGTTCGAGCAGTAAGTAGCAACAAGAGCGTTTGAATTTACAATTTGTTTATTACAAAAGAATGCAAGATTTTACTCAAAATAAATTGCTCTATGTTTGTATTATATCAAACGATCTTCGCTGCCCCATTCCTATACATCAAGGTGGTATACATCTAAGAATTTTCATATCTTTAATACCTTAAAACATTTAAAAAATTTTTAATGAAATAATATCAAACAAACATTCACCTTATTCAAATAGGTAGGGTTTGGATATGTCGACGAAGTCCACATGCACATTCCAAACATGATGAAAGATCAATTTTGGGACCAAATCATCCCAGATATCCTTCCATACGCACCTAAATGTGAAATGAAGTTTAGAGGCGTCAATTCAAAGACATTGCTTCTCAATCCTACTTTACTAATGTAAAGAATTTATACTTTTATTTTGAAATAACTTAATTTTTATTTCCCACAGACGTGACAGTTTCTCCTTCAGTTTCCAGGTAAAACAACTTATATTTGTTATATCATTAAAATCAAACTCATTAATGCTAATATTAAAAATCATAAAATTAGAAACGTCAACAAGAGAAAAAAGTTGATAAGAAAACAGAGAAATATAAAAAAGTTATTTATGCGTATCCTCTGTATGAAAGTGTTGACTATTGGAGAAATATTTTTCCTTTGACTAACTTTTTACCTGGTAATACATTGAAAATGCATCAAAACAGGGTTATATATTGTTATATATTGTTTTTATTGTGTAGGTATTTTGGAGAAATTTTACACAAAGAAGAAATCTCCAGTGAGTATTTTGAATTGAGGAAACTTAAAATACAAATTTACAGTCTTTAATTACAGAAAAATGAAAGAAACGACATTGATGACAATCAATTCCGTCAAATAATTCTAGAAAGAAATGATGATGAATTGAAAGTAAAATCAACCTAATATTTATAATAATTATCTTAAATAACAATTTTTATAGGATGAAATACCAAAAGACGAATTTAAACAAGTTTAACTTGAATTTTTACTCACATTGTTGTTATTTTTTATCATTGAAAATAAATATATTGTTTCATGCAATATACAGTTATTATTACTGTTGCCATGCACACCCTTATATTACTATTGTTTTACATATAAATTTCATGCACACACATGTAAAATATCATTTCTTTCTTTCAAAACAAACTTAATCACAATGCATTACATTCTTGGAACTGAGAACAAAATCCTGGGTTTATAGTAGGAATCAAAAACAACATGGAGAATATAGTGTTAGCACAAGTCCTAACGGATAACGCCGAAATTGAGTACGTGATTAGACTTTTTGTTAATTCAAATTAACTATTCATTAGTTGTTACAGCTCGAAGGAAATTGATGATAACATCGCCTGTTCAAAACTACAGGAATTCATAACAAATCAGTTAAACCAAATGCGTTTCAACCGCTTTTTAACTGATATGATTTTGCTATGCGAAGATAAGGAATTCGATGTACACAGTTCGGTTATGGTCGCAAGTAGTGGGTAATTTTTTATCTCAAATTTTTTTCTTCAAAAAATTTTTTTTCGAAATTTTTATTTAAAAAAATTTTTTTTCCCCAAAAATTCAAAATTTATTCATTTTTCAGGTTTTTCCAAGAGTTGGTAAACAAAACTGGGAACATGTCAACTATTAAACTACCCAACGTGAAAGCAAATTCAATTTCCTCGCTTTTAACGTATATTTACACCGGTAAATTGGAACCCTTATACGCCGTTAGCGAACTCCGTAACATCCTAACAGCTGCAAAATGGCTTCAAGTGAACGATTTCATGATCCACGTGTCTGCTCTCATTCCTCAGTTGCTAACTGACGATAATTATCTCGAAATCTGGGTTATTGCCGATGAGTTCCAGAATCGTTCTGTTGTGAACGAAATCGAGACTTTCATCGCTGCAAATTACTCTCGTTTGTGTTTAAAATCACTTTTCCTCGAGATAACGCCGACTAGAATGCAAAGTTTGTGCAAAAATCCGGATTTTAAGAAGATCCCGACGCACGTTGTGTTGAAATCGATCATAAATTGGGTCGATCACGACAAACATGTGCGACGGAATTTCATTTCGTCACTGCTGATGCACGTTCACGAGAATTTCATTGATGTTACGAGTAAGAACGTTAATGAAGGGAGAAAAAAGTCTCCGAGGAGGAATGTTATGAGTTCTTGCGGCACTTCGCCGCCAAGAACGACTTTGTCTCCGCCGGAGAGAGACAACGCGTTGGAGTTTAAGTCTGAAGTTGCGACGAAGAGTGCGAGTAATGTTTCGAGTATTGGGAAAGAGATACAGAAGAAGATTTTGGCGATTGATAATAACGTGGAGCGTGAGGAGTTACCCGGGAAGACGATTAGTGTTCAGTCGAAGAGCTCGAACTCACCGATTAGTAAAAGGAGTAGGTCTTTGACGTTGACGAACGAAGAGTCACAGGTTTCGCCGAGGTTTTCTAAAGAGCAGTTGGAGAAGTTGACGAAATCGACGGAGCAAAGGAGGTCCTCGTGCGGTCTGAATATTCAGTACGAAGGTAATGTTGTGGGAATTTGGGATTTTGATAAAATTCTCGAAAAATTAGGGCTAGTATTGAGATACGAGATTTGCTTTTTAAAAAAAATCTTTTCTTTTTCTTTTTTTCAGGAGAAGTCAACACTTCCTCCCAAGAAACAAGCTTAACCCTCCCCCACCTCAACTCAAACATAACCCTCGAAGACGAAAGCACGGGCTCAGCCAACCACCCACCAATCCCGAAAGAATCACTCTACCAACTAGACTCCGACGCAACGAGCAACACGAACACAATCGCCTCCTCCCAAGCGCCCAAATCCTCAGACTCATTGGCACTCTCCCTCAACTTCGGCACCGTGGAAAAACTAAACAGCGATCTGGGCTTGGCCAAATACTGTCGCTCGGCAAACTCCTCGAACGCAAGCATAACCCAAAAAGAACGCGTCCCCCGTCTACATCTCACGGCCGTCAGCGGCGACAGCGGACAGCTACGCCGCTTTGCGAGCCGCTGCAAAGCCGCGGCGAACGCGGCGAAGCGCGAGGAGCCGCAAATTCAGTCGGAAGCGAAAATCAGCGCGAATAACTCGACAGCAGCGAGCTTCGGCAGCACACCGGAGTCCATGTCGTGGCCATGCATGTGTCCCATGCTGCAACAGTCGGAAATGAGCGTGATCGAGGCTGTGACGGCGCTGTCGGAAAGGTCGTCCTTTTCGCCGGAAGAGACGGAAGCCATTATGATTTTTAACCAAGCATTGACTGATAAACTCAATTGCATTCCTGAACGTGAAACGAATTGTTTACAGTCAATGATAAGAGTCCCTATTCCGGTGTATCATCCCATGTTTTATCTCAATAGGAATGCGCTGGAGAAAAGTGCGTTTAAACCGGTCGCGAAAAACGTCCGTCGCGTTAAAACGGCCCGGGAAGACACGGCGACGAGAGACGACGGGATTAGCACGAAGACAGTGAGAACGGAGGCGAAGTCGACGAAGAAATGTCCTAAGAGTTACCGGAAGACGGCGACCGAGTTTGAGATGAAGAAAAAGTCGAGGGATGACGTTTCCGAGTGTTCCTACGCGAGTAGTAGGGAAACTCTGAAGGGGCTTTATAATTTCAACCAGCAGTTGAATTTGAGATATTGGTCGAGGAATTTTGATGGGAGTCCATTGACCGAGCCGGTTGTGGTGATTTTGGGATATCAGAAGCACGGGGCGTTGTTGATGTTGAATTTTAATTTGGATAGTCACGCGTGGAGGAGGTCCGAGGAGATTGAAAGTGTTTTGAAGAAGAATAAGTGAGTTGTGGTGGTGTTTGGAGGGGGTTGGAATGGTAAAAGCGATTGAAGTAATACGCATGGCCATAGATTGTAATTCGGAGCGCTTTAAAATGGAATTTCTGGTTGTACTAGGCTAATGAAAATCGATAGACTTCAGCTATGTCAATAAAACATGGTTCCCCGAAAATTTCGTAGTGTTTGATCAACCGGAAGTTCCACTTTAACTCGCTCCAAATTCCACTTATTAGTGAATTAGCTGAATTCTAAAACGGCAGCACGCCACTTCCGGTTAGATTATCAGCTTAAATAAAATTCTAAAATAACCAGAAATCAAATTTTAAGTCGTTACCTATTAATTTATTTTTTGTTGTTTTAATCCTGAAAGTAGTGCAGGAAAGCTAACCCGATATCTTAGCTTCCCTGCAAAGCACAATCACCTGTTTTACTATTACAGTTTAGAGCTTACACGAAACGGCGTTACGATCGTGTATAAAAACGACGTTTACATCATCGGTGGCGAAGACAAGCACGGAATCCCGAAATCATCTGTCATAATCCTGAAACTGCGCGAAAGTTTTGAAATGGTGGTATCCGCACCGCTGCTCATTCCCAGATCCGGATCGGGCGGCACCATATTTCAAGAATGTATCTACGTGGTCGGGGGAATAACAGTCGGAGGAAAAATACTCAACAAAGCCGAAAGATATTCATTCGAAAAAAAGGAATGGCAAGAAATCGAACCGATGCCCGTCCAGGGATGGGCGATGAGTCTCGCGGAACTCGGGAAGAAGTTGATTTCAGTCGGCGGACGAAAAAGTGGCGAATTTACGATCGGTTGTTATAGTTATGATCCGGAGGCTAATCAGTGGACGTTTTTGGTGGGAATGCCGAGGGAATTTGAATCTCCGTATGCTTTAGTGACGCTCTATGGGAATCAAGTTTTGGCTTTCAGGTGCGGTTTAAAAATAAGAGTAAAAAAAAAGTTGATTTTTTGAGTGTTTGGTTTTTTTCAAAAAAAATTTTTGTTTTTATCTTTCTTTATGATTTTTAGAACTTTTTTTTTTATTTTTATAAATTTTTATTTATTTATTTTTTTTGAATTTTTTTTTTGTTTTTTGTTTTTAAATTATATTTTGTGACTTTTTTAGTTGTTTTTTCTTAGTTTTCCTTTCCTTTTTTTTATGATATATTTTCTTTTTCGCAAAATTTCTTTAATTTGTTTCATTTTTTTTTTTTTTAATTTAAATTTAAATTTTTTTTAGACGAAGTAACTTGACGCAACAGGGCAGTGTAGCTTGGCTCGATCCCGTCCATTTCACCTGGCTCAACTTAGACGTAACCGGAACACCCGCCAAAAGAATCCTCTCGGCCGTACGACACCGTCACAAAGTCTGGATTCTAGACCAAAGCGCACGTTTATTTGTTTACGATCCCTTAACCCACACATGGGAAAACGCATTCAGCTTCCAGCGCTCTATTTCCATACCTATATACGCGTTTATTGTTTATCGTGCGTTACCAACGCAAACTGAAAATTTTCTCCCGGAATAAAACACAACAAAACTCAACATTTGCTTTATTATTCCATTATTCCAATTAATTAATAAACTCAATAAATAACATCCGAATCCATTCATCACTTCCTCACTAGAGAGCGTCGTTGTTTGTTTATTGATTATTTCTTCCATAATGGCCGCCGGTTTGTTTTCTTGACCCTTTAGCTGTTGCAGAAGGCTCGCCTTGCACGTAAACAACCATCAAACATCACTTTCACCGTCAAAAACATCTATTTTAATACTTTTTCACGATCGGTCGTCGTTAGAAACGAATTTTCAAGAGCAAAACAAAATGGAGGAACACGCTCGAACCGCATGCTTAGTTCTTCAGGTGACCGACAAGGAAGATGAACCCGCCAAGCAAGAAAACATCAGAAAAATCATAACAAAACGGGTAACCGTGCAGGAAATCAGCTCGGTCGACGTTCCGTACTTCGATATGTCGCTCAGCGAGTCCGGAATGTCGGAATCTGAAACGGAAGAGGCGAATAAAGTGGAGGAAAATATCGATTCGGTAAAAATCGATGAAAATAATATAAATAATTCTGTTACCGAGGACCAGGAGAGCAATAATGCAAAATCGCAGAGGAAAGCCGCAGAAAATGCGAGCGCGGCGTGGGCTGATTTGCGAACCGAAGGTGAAAACACCGAAAATGTCGTACAAAACGTGGAAAATGGCGAAAATGCTGAAAAACCGGTGAAAAAATACGATAGGAAGAGCATCAGAGGTGCGTATCGAAAGGTAATTAAAGAAGAAAAGTGCGAGGAAGTTGAAAATAAGGTCGAGGAAGAAGTTTCGGTTAAAAACGAAGTTTTGGCGCACGAAAAGACGAAAAAGGAAGTATGTTATTTGGAAGATTTGGGGTTCGATGACGACGAGTTGTCTGAAGAGGAGATGCGGAAAAAGAAGAAGAAAGGACGGAAAAAAAGCGACGATGATAGTGATTTTAATCCTGAAGATTGCGTTGATGAGTGTTCGAGTGATTGGGAAAGTGTGAATTCGGAGGAGTGTGATGATTGTTGTGTGTAAGTTTTTATTTTTTTGGTTAAAATGATGGAAATTTAATTTTTTTAAATTTTTTTTAGGGGTGAAGATGATTCGTTAGTGAGTTTGGAGGGGACGAGGTATAATAGTAAGTTTTTTTTGTTTTTTTTGAGTGTGGATTGGATGTTTGAATTGATTTGTTTGTTTTATTGATTTTAGATTTCGATGAATCGATTCAGTGTGTTTTGTGTAACGCGTCGCATACAGCGAGGGCTCAGTGCAAGTTGTATAAGAATGAGAATCATAAAGTTGTTTGTGATCCTACGAGTGAGAAAGGGGAAGTTTTGTATGATTACGAGTCGTTGCCACAGGTAATAATAATTGTTGATTTTGGGTTTTTTGTGATTAGGTGAAATTTGGTATAAAAAGTGTGGGAATTAGCATAAAAAATAGAAATGGTAAAAAATGACAAATAAAGAAAAAAATTAGAAATTAATTTTTTTGAGAAAATTGAAAAAAAATTTATAGAAATTTTAGAAATTTTTTTAAAAAAGAAAATGAGAAAAAAAAATCTTTTTGAAATTAATTTTTTGAGGTAATTGAAAAAAAATTTTTTTAAAAAGAAAATTAGAAAAAAAATTTCATCAGTAGTAATATAAGTGCATAACAAAATTCTAAATTCTAAATTTCATCACAAACACCGTAATTCTTATAATTTTTCTAGAAAATCCCTTCAAAAATAGTTTAATTCAATTTTTATTTTGATATATTTTTTCTAGGTGCTTCGCTTTACAGACCCAGACGATTTTTCCAGTGGCGTTTGCGCCGACACAGTCATCGAACCTCTTACACGATTCGGCCCACTCATAGCCGAAGATTTCATGCTATACACACTCGGTTTTGACAACGACTTAGCCGATATTTGGCTGGTATGTGCGTACAATCAAAATTAACCCATTTTCTCAACTTCTTCAATTTCCATTTTTTTCTCAATTTTCAGCTTATCGAAGAGGGAGATCAATTCAAAGCTTTAACAACAAACGAAAGTATTCGCAGTAACTGGTTCCGTTACGTATTACCAGCAAACGGTCCACGAACTGCCAACGTCTTAGCCGTAACAATCGACAAGAAGCTTTATTTCGTTACTTTCAAGTAAATTTTTCGAAAAAAAAAATTTTTTTAAAATTAAAAAATAAAAATTAAATTTAGGTCCATTGCTCGTGACGAAGAATTACGCTACTGGCAAGACGAACATCGAGATTTATCACGTTGGAGCATTTTACAGTCAAGAAGAGGGAACGTAAAACAAAGTAAATCTCAAAAAAAAAATTTAAATTTTTTTCAAAAATTTAATTTTTAGCTTGTGGAATGGCACACGCGAAATTCGCATCCAGACATCACTACCGGATGCACATGATTTTATTTCACAACTTCCGGTCTAAAGGGATGCTCCAGAAACACTATTACTACTGCCATGTGTGTAACGGAGCGTTTTTTCGAAAAGAAGCGCTGTGCAGTCACTGCCAAATCGATCACGGTGGAATGAAACCGTTCAAATGTTATCTCTGCGGGAGATTGATTCTGCGCGCATCAATGGTGCGAACTCACGTGCGAGAATGTGCGAAAAATAGCAATGCCGTGCGGTACCCATGTCCGGAATGCGGGAAATTATTCGTAAGGGATTTTTATCTCAAACGACATATTGCTACTGTTCATTTGGGTGAGAAAATAAAAAAAATTTTTTGAGAAATTTTTTTTTAATTTTAATTTTTTTTTTAGGGTTGAGAGAATACACTTGTGAGTTTTGCGGTCTTCAGTTCGCGACAGATAGAAGTGTGCGTCGGCATATCAATGCGGTTCACAATGGCGAACAACCGCATATTTGTGATAAGTGTGGGCGACGGTTTAGTCAAGGATCGAATCTTAAAGTTCATTTACTTACACATTCAGGTTTTTGTGAAATAATATATTTGAGGTCCGGTTTGGAGTGGGCGAGTGCAGTTTTTGGATGTTTTATTGTGTAAAAGTTAGAAAAACAGTTTTTTATCTTAAAAAATCTTGTTTCGATGCAAAAACAACCGTTTTTTTTGCATCAATTGAAAAAAACAAGGAAAAACAATCGCTTATTGAAAGAAAACAACTATTTTAAAGCTAAATTGGCTTTAAAATTAAATAAAACATTCAAAATGAACAAAAAATATCGTTTTATTACAACAATTTACTTTACATGTCACTTAAATCACTTAAAACAGGAACGTTTGCTCAACTCTACTCTTAAACCACCATCAAACCAAACTTAGTTGAGAAACATTTTTGCTAATATTTATTTATCTTTTAAGGTGTAAAGCCATTTCAGTGCCAAGAAACCGACTGCACTGCTGGATTCACAACCAAGCAGTGTCTTCAATTCCATTACTTACGCGTGCACAAATACACAAACGAAAACATACCCGACATTCAACGCGTCGTACCGTTCACGTACGAAGACCATTCCTTGAACGTCGGTGATGACGAAGGGTTGAATGAGGACGAGAGGATTTCCAGAGTTCCGAAAAAGAAAAAGAGGAAAGAAGCGATCGTTACAGACGACGATTACGACGACGAAAGCGACTGGGACGAAAAACCGAAACGGAAAAAACGGCGGAGAAAAATTCAAAATAAACGAAAAACAGTCGACGGATTGGAGAAACAACGACGAGGGAGGAAGAACGTTAGTGTTACTCAAATAATTAAGGCTGAAGATATTAAAGTTGAGGTGAACGATAAAATGGAGGAAGAGAAATGCGAGGAAATTGTGAGTTCGGAAGTTGTGACTCAAAATGGCGTAAATTTGGACGTGGAGGAGAAGATCGAAGTTAAACCCAACAATTTTGGAAGGAAAGTTGGAGGTGCTAATAGAAAGAAAGGACAACGGAGGCGTAAACGACGAGGGAAGAAGAAATAAATGTTTTTATACCGTAAATTATATATATTTAAACATTATTTACTGTTTGTTAATTTTTTATTATTAAAAAGTAATTAACTATATCAAAAAGTCGATGTAGTGATTAATAAAAATGCCTGTTTTTAAGTAAAAAATTTGATGTTTTAATTTTGTTTAAATTTTTTTCGATGAAATTTTTGAAAAACAAGATGGCGTATTCACAGCCGCAATGCATCACTAGACAGTGCATAATTTCTGGCAAAAGAAAATTAGTTTTAACATTTTTAGAAATAAATTTAAATTATTTAAGTTCGGAAATTTATTAAAAGAAATCGATAATATTCAAAAACAAAATAATTAAAATAAAATTGAATATTATTAATTGTTGTACCATACAAGGTCTCCGTAGATGTCATAATGGCCGCATCCTACACATTGTTTGAATATAAATTTCGTTTACCTTGACGTAATTGTTACAAAATCCATTTAATTCACGATGGCGGGCCGTTCTAAAGTCACAGTCGTTGATCCTGGAGGTGATGAAACCGATGCAAAATGGTACAAAGGTTTAGAAAAAGTACAGTCGTACTTCGCTCAACCGTATCGAACTCAATGGGACCGAAAAACAGAATTCATTTTATCCTGTGTCGGATATTGCATTGGATTCGGCAATATTTGGAGGTATCCATACGTCGTTTACGAGAATGGGGGAAGTAAGTTTTGAAAATTAATTGAAAATTTAATTGACACTAAAAACAATTTCTATTTCAGGTGCTTTTTTTATACCTTACCTTATTGTCACGTTTATACTGTCGTTACCATTGTTTTTTCTCGAAGCTACATTGGGCCAGTTTTCGGGCTGTAATCCAATATCAGCGTTTAATTTCGCGCCTGCGTTTAAAGGAATTGGCATAGGAATGATTCTTGTGAATTTTTTCATCGTTCTTTACTACATTGTGTTTCTGGCGTACACGACCAAATATTTATTTGCATCATTTTATTTCGAACTGCCTTGGGGACGTTGTATTGAGGAATGGGGAGCCGACGAAAATTGTTTTCATCCCGACGATATCGACGTAAGTTTTTGTAAATTTTTTTTTTGTTTTTTTTGTTTTTATTTCTTTGAGTAGAAATCGCTTTTGGACTTACCAAGCTGTAAGAATTTAACTGAAATACAAAAGGCTTATTTTAAGCCTGGTGAAGACTGTTTTGACTGGCAGTGGCCTGCGGAACAGTATTGGCAGTGAGTGGATGTTGGTTTTGGTTGATTAATTGATGATTTTGTGTGAATTTCAGTAAAGTAATACTTAGAGACGAAGGGTCGAGTCTTGATAATGTTGGTGAAGTTCATTGGGATTTGTTTTTACTTTTGCTACTGAGTTGGTTCGTTCAGTATCTGAATTTGATCCGTGGGATCAAAACGTCGGGCAAAGTAAGCAGTTGGATGATGAGTTGATGTGTGGTTTGTGTTGTTGCTGTCGATTGAAGTAATGTTGTCGATATATCGATGGATTGAATTTTAGAAATGGAATTTTTAAATGATTTTGAACTAGTCTCAAATTAGTAAGAAAAACGGTTTTTGTGTTTTTGGACTGAGAAAAAATAATGAATGTTTTAACTATATTTTACTAAGAAACAACAGTTAACTGCTGTTTATTACTAATTAGACAAAGGTTTGTAACAACAATTAGTTAATTTAGTTCATTTCTAAACCATTGTATGGATTTTTTATAATTTATAAAATATCGGCGAGTTATCCATGTTTTAGGGCAATTCATTTACTAATTGTGTTCTTAATAAGTATTAGTATTTTCTGTCTTTAGTAAGGACTATCACTGGAAAAAAAACAGATTTACAAATTGTAAAACAATTAAATTTGTTTTTAAAAAAACTATGCGTTACATTTACGGTATTAAAACCACACTTTAAATAGCTTTTGTAAATTTTGTAAATTGTGGTTTTACAAGCGTTCGTAAATTTAAACGTAATGTAAATTAAATTTTTACAATGAATTTAATTGCGTAAGTTTTTGTAAATCTATTTTTTTTAAAGTTTGTTCTCTTTTAGGTTGTATATTTCACAGCAACCTTTCCATTTCTAATGCTTTCAATTTTGTTAATATACTCTCTCACTTTGAGCGGAGCTGGGAATGGACTTAAGTTTCTTTTCCAAGTAGACGATTGGTCTAAAGTCTTCCAAGCTTCTGTATGGCGAGCTGCAATAACGCAGTCTTTTTATTCAACTGGAATTGCATTTGGCTGCTTAATAATGTATAGTTCTTATAATAACTTTGCCTATAACATTCAAAGGTATTTATTACAATAGTTTTACACATTTTTAATAATTTTGAAATAATTTTCTATGACAAGGATAACCATTTTTGTTGTATTTTTGGACTTTGTGGCTAGTTTATTGTCGTCTATGACTGTTTTTTCAGTTTTGGGGTACTTGGCCAATGAAGTGAAAAAAGATGTGAGTGAAGTAGTTGCTTCAGGTATATTTTAGTTGTTTTATAATGAAAAAAAGGTT
This sequence comes from Stenotaenia linearis, assembly GCA_034700445.1. NCBI lineage: Eukaryota > Metazoa > Arthropoda > Chilopoda > Geophilomorpha > Geophilidae > Stenotaenia > Stenotaenia linearis. The sequence goes on along the minus strand of JAQIXT010000564.1, from coordinate 11,657 downwards.
GCAATATTTAATTTCTGTAAATTAAGGTCCTGGATTGGTGTTTGTAACAATGCCTCAAGCCATTGCAGGGATGCCAGTGTCACATTTATGGAGTGTGTTGTACTTTATAATGCTGTATACTGTTGGAATTGATTCACAGGTGAAGAAAACTTGTAGATTGACCATTTGTGTGGGGTTTATAATCGGACATATGTTCAAACATGGCAAGCCAGATATGGTTACGTTATAACGTTATATGTAAATTGAGAGTTTGTGGAAAACAAAGCTTATGTCTTATAACTTATAAATTCCATGTTGATTATAAATCTGACTTATAAAGACATAACTTTAATATAAGTTATGGCGAGTCCCCTATAATCCCATTCCCACTATACTACCTTTGTTATTTTATTTCTTCAGGCTGTCCTGGTTGACACAATTATTACCGTTGTGTACGAAGAAATTCCCAAATTTAGAAAACATGAAGGAAAAGTACGAATTGGATGCATAATTACCTTCTTTTTGCTAAGCGTGCCAACAGCAACGAGCGTATGATGAATTTGATGTAGATTTTTGAACATTATTAATAATTGTTGTTTTTAAGGGTGGAATACATGTTGTTGGGTTTCTAGGAACTTTTTCAGTTGAACAAACAATGCTCTTCATTGGATTTTCAGAAGTATTTGTTCTCATGTATATATATGGTACGGAGTACTTCGTTAAAGTTGAAAGTGAATGTGAAATATATATATTTTAATGATATTTGCAGGAATTCGAAAGTTTAACAGTGATTATACATTCATGAGGGGTACAGGATTCAATTTCTATTGGAAAATCTGTTGGCTGCTTATAATACCAATCTTGTTTATAGTAATAATAGGATATATAGTAGAAAGTTTGCGGAGAACAAAACTTATATCTTATAACTTATAAATTCAATGTTAAATATAAGTTAGATTTATAATTAACATGGAATTTATAAGTTGTAAGACATAAGTTTTGTTCTCCGCAAACTCTGTTATGATATAGTAATGGAGACTGTGAATTTTCTTAATAACTTAATGTACATGACTATCTTCATGTAGGAAAATTCTGAGAAATTCCTTTCAGGCACATGGCATTAGGAATATTAATCCAATTAGATGATTGGATGTTAAAGTTATAGTTAATTAGAAAAAAATTAAATGATGTAGCTCCTTAAATTAGAGCTTCATATAAGTCCTGAGGCATTGATATTTTTTAATTAATGATTCTTGATTTAAATATAAATGCAACTTTGGAGTTTGGATCTAAAAAAATATAGCACTAAAATAAGCTAATTAAATGATATTATTGTATGTTAAAAAAACATATTTTTGTCTTAATCAATTGGTATTTTTAATCAAAAGAATTGAAATCTCAAAAACTCCATTAACAAATAATTAATTTTGGTTATTAAGAGTGGAGGATGAATATTGTTTTTGATTGCCAGCGGCTACAAAGACCATACATGACCGGTCACGATATCTAAATAAACAAAGTCATTTGTAATTATTCTAATGGAAGATTCAGAAAATTCTATGAAAAATAGGAATAATATTTATTCTCCAAGTTTTGCAGCATTAGTAACTTTGTTGTCAAAATCAACAATGTCCACTGAATGTTCCTATTAAGAAAATACAAAGTCTTGGCATTTCTAATCACTACTACATCTTAAATTAAATATCTAGATTCTTTTGTATATGGGATTTGCTGATTCGGTTGCTTGTGTTGGAATAACAACAGGATTTTGTGCTTTTGGCTGGATAATCGTGGCCATATGCATACTTCCGGTGCCAATAGTTGCAATTGTTTTGTGCATTATATCCAAAATTAAAACGGTTAATTTTATAGTGCAAGAAAGTCATCCCTTGATTTGAACGGTCTGTGTTATAAATAGTCTGATATTTCAGGACTTTAGAGTAAGCAAATTTTGGAATTGCTTTTTTGCATTATTACATATTTGACATATCAAGAGGTTTCTGGAAAATATAACCACCATACAAATCAAAGGATGACCAAACTCCAATTACTGCCATTGTATGCAGTACTATTTTATTATAGGATTTTTGCATCATGGAGTACAAGTTACCGTTCTTTTGCATCGTAATCTGGGATGGCTTTTTTGGTGGCCTTACATTCCCTTCCCATTAATGATGAATACCCTCTTTTGAACCTGTTAAAAAAGTCTACAATTAACTGTTGATTTATTTGCAGTTTTTTGGTCATTTCTGTGACTTTTTTTGCAGTTTTTTGGGACTTTTCTGTAGATTTTTACAGATTTTCTAGTTTTACTTCAAAATCTATAGATTTTCTGTAGTTTGCTTTCAAAAATGTAAAAATTTTATACATTTTCTACGGATTTTGTGAATAACTAAGAAAAAAACTGTAAATAATATATAGATAATGATCCTGTATTTGTAGAACAGTGTACTTGAGCACTCCTTGTTGCATAAATGCATTCTTGGCACTAATTGGGGTCTTACTTAAGTATTTTTTTGAATACTGACTCCAACTTAAAAGTTTAATTCCCTAGAAAACTTGGGATCAGCCAATTAAACCGACTTCTAGCTGGGGTCCCAGGGACCCATTGTATAAGATAGGGTATCTGGATTGGAATATGAAAAGAGAAGAACCAGAAGAGAAAGTAGGTGAAAAGACAAAGAAAACATTGGAAGAACTGGAGAAGGAGATTACTGAAGAGGCTCCAGATGTCCAAGCAGTTGCAACTAAAAGAGTTAAAGAGAAGAGATTTAGTGTGTTTCGCCGGTTTAGTGAGATTTTCCATCCGGGTGAACTGGATCATTTGGAACGTGACGATAAAAGTAAAAACTAGACATTGAACTATTACTGAGGTTTTGGTGGTGTTGATCTGATTGTATTTCTAATAAAATGGATTTGATTTGAATTGCTTTCTTTTATTGGTGAATTGAGCTTTTTGGTTGCTGAAGAAGGCACTTCCGCAACTCTGTTATGATATATAGTAATGGAGACTTTGAAATTTCTTAATAACTTAATGTAAATGACTTTCTTCATGTAGGAAAATTCTGAGAAATTCTTTTCAGGCACATGGCATTAGGAATATTAATCCAATTAGATAATTGGATGTTAAATTATAGTTAATTAGAACAAAATTAAATGTTGTAGCTCCTTAAATTAGAGCTTCATATAAGTCCTGAGGCATTGAACGTGAGGATAAAAGTAAAAAATAAGACGTTGAACTATTACTCAGGTTTTGGTGGTGTTGATCTGGTTGTATTTTTAATAAAATGGATTTGATTTGAATTGCTTTTTTTTATTGGTGAATTGAGGGATGTTTGGGTTGCTGAAGAAGGCACTTCCGGTTTAGGTAGAGACTTGGAAATTTTAGGATTTGGTGGACTTGAGGTCTAGTTGGTGTCTAGTAAATTTTAGAATTCTGTGTAAACCGGAAGTGGTGGTTTTTGTAGGTTAAAGTGTCTTTTGGCTCCTGAAGATGTGGGAAAGTGACACTTTCGGTTTGCTCAGGAGCCTGAAGTTTAGTAAATATTTAGATGAGTGTGTGCAATTGAGGTTGACAAAAATATGACCTTCTAATCCAACCGGAAGTGCCATTTTTGCCTTTTGAAAACAAATCCTTCAATTTATTGCAGAATTTATTGTCACAAAACAGCACTTCCGGTTTGATTAGAAGCTTAGAATGGCAATACTAATTTCACTTTTAGGCCCTACACGCCGAAAATGTAATTTTTACTAATTCGAGTAATATTTACTCGAATACAAGTTTCTCGTTTGTTTGTTTTCATTGTGAGGACTAACCTTTTGAGTACTATAGTGAGTTGTGTAAAACAGCAACACGTGGCTGATTTGTTGATATTTCTTCATTCGAATGTCGTAATGTCCTCTATTCAAGACAGACTCTAGACAGACAAGTCGGGTTTGATTCATACAGCACAAAGAAATGGCTATAAATGGTTGTGGTTGTCTTTGAAGAAAACTTACAGGACTTCTTATGGCCAGATTTCTGTTTAACAAAAAGAAAACTTAGTTAACTTCACTCAATTCTTGTTCTTTGTATAACAAATGTAAAACTTGGCTGTTTACACTTGAAGTTGATGAACTTGTTTACTAGAATTGAGTGGTCAATACATTTCTTATTGTAAACAATAATTAAATTCCATTAATTGCATAATAAAATTATTATGCAATTATGATTGAACAATATTGATTTTAATCAGTTATTTCTTTGGCTTGAACAGTCTTTTGATCAGTAGTTCAATACCATCTAATGGGCATGTCATTGAACACTTATTACAAAAAGACTAATTAAGTGAAGTTCTTTTTATAGTTCATTGCCATAAGCCATAATTCAATTACAATGCTCATATAATGCTTTGTTGTCAGAGAAAAGTTTTTTGTTTTGTGTAAAAGCATTAAAAAGTCCATCTTGGCAATTAAGATTAACAAACATAACAGAATTTAAGAGAAGTTCATGTAATTGTTACTTATCTGATAGTGGAATGTTCCAGACTTCCAATAATTGCAGTTTGTTTGTTTATTTATTTATAAGAAAGACCATATAAGGAAAAGCTAAAGATATCACAGCCTTGGAGACAGAGTTTTATCAGATATGAAGAATGACCTGTTAATCATTGGTGATTTCTAATAATAAAAAAGTGAAGGTAGATGGATTTAGCATTGGCCTGATTTGTTTGGAAGTTTTGCCATTGGGGAAAAAACACCTCAGCCAAAGGCCAATGGCTTTAATTTGCTTTCGAAGGAATTCTACTCACTTATCCCAAACCTGGAAAAACCCACACGTTAAGTTTGTGTTAAGCTGTGTGGAAATCAAAGTGATCCACGATCAACCGGTTGTCAGTCTGCAGCAAGAAAGAAATCTGTTGACAATCCTCAAAATTGATTACTTGTTTATACAAAACAGACAACATAATCACTGCGTTTATATGCCACAAATTTCCCACTATATTTGGTTTGCGGAAAAATTTCCTTTCATGTAAAAACAAATTTACCACATTTAAGAGAAATTGGATATTCTTTTTGGAAGGGATAAACTATTCTCTTATGATATGTGGGTTTTTTTCCACTGAGCATGTGCATTGACCTTAATCCCTCCCTCCCCCAGTTGTTTTGACCATGAACACACAGGGATTAAAGGAAATTTCCTAATGAAATTCCTCATATAAATGATTGAGATTTTGGGAATATTTTAATACAAGAAGCGAAACATTGTTCAACAATACACTTAATTCTGTGTTTACTGTGGATATGTTCCAGAGAACACTGTGTAGAAAAATAAACCATGTAAAAACAGAATTGTATATGTACTAAGGGAAAATCACTTAAATATTTGTCATTTATTTCCTTATTGCACGATGTTAAATTAAAAAAATTGTGTAAAACAGAATTGGTTTATTTTTCTGGACTGTACCATATCAAAATCATGTAAAAAAGATTGTAAGAATAGAATTGGGTGTACTAAATCAAAATTGTTGCACATCAAGTCCTTATATTGTAATCACGGTTCAAAGTCTCCGAATTGAATTAGAGACAACCAATGAAACAAAAATCAAGAGCAAAACTTAAAAAATTCGAAGACAAGAACAAATCCATGGCCGAAAATTTAAAAAAAGAAGAGAAGAAAATATATTTTTGTGTCTCAATTAAAGTTGAAGTTGAGGAATTGGAAGATCATGGATGAATTGTAGAATTGGAACTGATATTGGAATTGATACTGGAAACAGTTAAACTTTCTTATAGCCTATCAAAGAGAAATGACTTAGATATTATTAATAATAGGTTAGGGTTACTAACCTACTAACAGTTATTACTTTTCAATTATATTTGGCTGGGAACATATTTTGTTGTGCCTTGACTAGGATCATTGTTGGTAAAGGATTAGTCAAGGATGGATGTTCTCAAGGTTAGGAGGGGAAACCTTCAGTGGAGGGCATTAGATGTCAGTCTCTTAAATGTTATTACGAGCCTTCAGATGTCTCCGAACATTCTCATTAACAAGAATGCCAAGAATGACTGAGATGGACAGAAATTACAGTTGGATGGTGGTTGGGGACCGTTCATCTTCTGAAACCAGTGCAGTTGGTCAGTGGTTAGTGTACTTACCTCTGGACTTAAATGATGTGGGTTCAAATCTAGCTGATGTTGATGATTTTTCTTGGTAAAGAAAATTGTATGGCATTCCTTCAGAGGAGAATGGTCATGTATTGGGCAGATCATTTTGCATGTCAAAGATTTCCAGAGTGCCAAAATATCCAAAATGGAGGCTTGCTTACTAAAGAATTTAGTCGCAGAAATTGGGCCAATATTAAATAACCCACCTTGAAAAATATGAGAAACCAACCTGTTCCAGTTGTGTTTTAAATATACTTACAACAGTTACCATAGAAATCAAGGGAGGTTGAATGCGCCTCTTCTGATAATTAGTTTGCAATAATTTAAGTTATATTAATTTCAATAACTCGCAAACCAAGGAGTCCACGAGTCCATCAAGGATCAACCTTCCAATTGATGGTTTTGAAATTCTCAAGGTAAATGTTTGTTAATGAACAGAAATAACATTAATTGATATTTATTTTGAAGTGACTAGAATATCTTAAAACATATCAACAACATCCAAAGAAATAAAATGTATAAATATGAACACAAAGAGTTAAAAGTTTTTAGCCATATTTATCACTTATTTGTTTGTTACACATTATATTATTTTAAAAAGAGTATCATTAACATATTTTTTAAACAAACAAAAAAGTCAACACTTAAACAATCACAAGACATACATCAAATAAATAAGTATATGTACAATATAATTATTCACAACCTTAATCTTTGGAAAGTATTTTCAAAACATAAAACTTTAAAAAATATCTAACTTTGACCCGTTTTGGTTATTACTCCTTTCTTTTACCTTAAAAAAGTCACTGCTCTTAAGACTTTGGAATTGAGAAAACAAACACTTTACCAGTGGCATAGTTTTCAACCAAGTGGTATAAATACAGCAGTTGAAATGTCCAGCAATATGAGAATTCATCAAGATTGTGGTGCATGGACAGCTTAAGACTGCACTAGTCAATGTGTTAATAGGACATTGGAAAATAGGCCAAATGATTGTGATGGAGCACAGGACAAACAGAAGAGTCTAGCTCATGTCTCAAGAATGGCTGGGATCAGAGCCATCCAACCAAACTTATTGTACCAATCTTAGTTTATCCTATACTGTTAATGCTCATCAAAATAAGTTGAAGCTTAGTCCTGGCACATGAGCATTGTGCTCTATGGTAGCTGGACTGCCAAAATGAAGTTTTCTATCATTAATTAATCAGCTATCTCAGTATTGTATGACTTCAAACACATAAACTTGTCAATAGAACTAAGGGCTGAATTGAAATCAATGCTGGCTACAAATGCCATTCTGGACTTCTACTATTTATCCTGATTTAGAAGGAGGATACATCACATATTGGACAATTCATTAGGCTCTACTATTATTTCCCAAGAATCTATTCCAAAGAGTAAAAACTGGTTCACACTTGCCACTTTAACACGTGTTGACATGTGGCAAACATTATTGCTTGTTCAGAAATAAAAGCTATTATAAGTAGTGTGTAACTACTATTCTTTGGAGAAGCCAATTGATTTTACATTTGGATTCAGATTTAAGATTCTGAATACTTTCTCAGAGATCAAATTATTTGGATTCAGATTCAAGATTCTGAATACTTTCTCACAGTTAAGATCAAATTGAGTGATTTGGGCTCTAAGGATCAGCAGCTACAGCCTCAGTTAAGCATTAATCTAAGGTAATCTGACAGAGGTAGACACAACTTGACCCAATAGTTATTTCCTGCAGCTGAAAGTGTGAAAACAAGTATGAACCAGATTTAATGACCACCCACTCCCATCTTGAAACAAGTGTCAGTACTCTATGCCACTGCCTTTTGTAAGCACAGCGAACATTCTTATATCCGACAACAATGGTTTGACTTAGCCAAATATTGACTTTCTTGTCTTAGAGAACAGACATGCTTTATTCAGACAACATGAAACCTCTGACTGGATTTGCAGCATTCACTATATTAATTTAAGAACATGCACATTCTTCGACTACAGCGTTTGTCCAATCGGTTACTTTAAGTTTGTGGTTTTCATCATAATGCATTATTGTCAAGTTGCTCAGTTTACTAGGAGCACAACATGGTTTTGGTATTTTCACATTACTGCCACGTGCATTCATTGTGCTCTGGATGAGAGCGTGAGCATGCGCTGGATTGTAGAGTCGTGGACATTTGCCTTTGCAGTAATACGCTTCAAAGCCTTTGGGTTCAATGACAAAGTCCATCCGAAGATGAGTGAAGTTGACATACATTCGATGTCTGCAGCATTTCTTTCTGCTCTCTTTCTTGCAGTCTATGGTACCGGACCGCGTGGGTTGGATGAAGATCTCGGCTTTGGGCTGGAAGGACTTTGACTTCTTCCCGGACTTGTGTCTCGAAGATGATCTTCTGTGTCTAGCTAAGGAGTGAGTTTGATACGTTTTCGGAAGATAAATATTGAGAGTTGGTTGTTGAAATATTTGATCAATAATGTCTGTGTGGTGGTGCTGTTCTGATGTACTGCCAATGTTGAATCCATACAAATTACATTTATCACATTCTAAATGGAGTACAATAGAGTCATTGGAGTTATACGTAACATTTACACTGAGAGATTCCCACTGCTTGTCCTTGAGAACAATTCGATGAGAGGCGATTAAGAATCTCTCCTGAGAGTTGTTAGATAATAGCTGGTATATAAATAAAGTCACAACAATAGGATAAGCTCGGCTTCTGGAATTCAATACTCCTGATGATAATGCGGAGTCCCAACGCTTGTAAATGTGTAGAACACTTGTGGGTTGTGAATTGACTAAATATTCTTGTGGAATGTTGATGGGAATTTGTAACTGGATAGGAAATTTTCTGTCACTCCATTGTTCTGTATGTTCAACTGTAAAATAAAAGAAAAGTTTTAATATTGATGCAATAAACTTCCAAAGATGTAAACAATAATCAACAAAGTTTGTAGGATTGAGTTTTATGAATTATCCAATCGGCTGATACTGATAATGAGTACAAACTTTGTATTCATCAGATATATTTCCTTGTTGGAGGCTTAATTATGGGCTTCTTAGTTTAACCTATGTTACTCATACATATTCCTTTTTGAACAAAGTTTCTATAATTTACATCATTCATCTATTATTCAAACAAGGAACAACTTATGATGCAATCTGGATGGTAACCTAGCTTAATGCCAACAAGGTTAAGTGCAAAATGTTAAGTTGTTTCAACTTTAAAATTCAAGTTTAGCACTTAATCTTGTAGATGAGAATAAAGGTTAACATGCAGTAGGGCTACCTGAATGTGCCCAATCTTAAAGCTATAGGAAGTCTTAAAGAATCGGAGCGAGTGAGTTGATAATGCTTTAGGTCGCAAGCAGCTACTATAAGAATTGATCTGTTAAGGAAGGAAGAAATACTGCTTAAGGTTACAAGCGATCTGTTAAGATTGTTATTATCGACAAAACGGCAGAAATTTTGCCACTAAAGTGTACTTTGCTGAGTAAACGATATTTGACAAAGTAATGTTTCACAATATTATGCTATTTTAGCACACTATTAGCAGCTGCAGCTGAGACATGTGAAGTTATTAATATTACACCAAAACCTTGATGTATTTGTATGTCAACGAGTCTGGTACAAAAACTCTGAACAAAGAATAAGGACCCTGAATTCCAAGGAATCTGAGGGCTAGGGGCACCCAGGAGGTAGATGGATTTGCTGTCCAAGTTATAAATGATCCTACCTAGCCCTGTTATCTTACAAGAATATTAAACACAGTTACGACTACTTTTATTGTTACTATGTTTACATTGCTCCGAAGAATAAATACAACTAATAGCTTAACAATATAAAAACCCAACAAATTTCAATTTCTGTGAGAACAAGTTCAACAACTAATATAGCCACTTATTTCTGAACAAACTAATGCATAAGGATCCAAACAATTTTTCAAGGTTTGTGTTTCTTTTCAACGTGGTCTAGACCGGTTTAAATGCGACAAAAAATTTTCTTAGCCCTCATTTGTCAAGTCAAAATGATGTATGGATGTTTCAACAATACATCTATACCCTAGTTTCTTAAATCAACATTATTTTACTTTCTTTTTATTGTTCTTTTCTCCAGACTTGACTCTTTTGCCTTGTGTAAGAGACTAAGTCCTTGACCTAACCTTGCTTATACACCATTATAGATATAAAAAAACTATTAATGTACAGGTGCACTATTAGCAGGAACTAACAATTAAGTGACATTAAGCTTTATCCGAAATGCTGACACTAAATTGCAGTCACCTGCAACAAGAAAACCAAAGGAGTTTATTACTTTTTCCTGATTTCTAGTAGTCATTCATCTTTGCTGGGTTTTGTAGAAAGAACCTGTTTGAGGCAGATTCATCCTGTCCTAGGCCAATCATCCTCAAACATCTGCTACATTTCTCACTTGCAAATTAACATTGGTAAAATTACAAACTAATTCAAAAATAAATATCAACTTGACATGTGTTTCAATGCTGTGACAGTTGTAATCACTTGTTTATAGTCCAGCAAATGGGGAATAAAATTTATTCATGTCTATCTAACAAGGTTATGAAGTGCTATCTACTAGACTGTAAACAAAATATTGAAAATAATGTTTTTACATTGCAAACTGATGGTATGGTCCAGAGAAACATTAAGATTGGCCTCAATTTCTGTGTTTTTATTCTTAATTTTATTTTTGACCCAATTCTATAAGGACTTAATCTGAGGAAAAATGAAAAATTTTTTTTTTAAATTGGATTTTTTTATTGTATTTACTTTACCCTAATGTGCATGGGATTATGTGCTTAAAAAGTTCCTTATTACTGTAAGAGTTCAAGAAGGGAAATGGTGGATGGGCCTATGAGTTTGTGTAATACAAGTAGTCATACTATTATTGGGTGAAATAATAAAGTGGAATACTGTGAACTACTGACAACATCATTAGTTGGAAAACAGGGAATGGGATTTATAGAGATCATTACTCAGTAATAAAAGAGGGAGTTTAAAAAGTGGATCATAATGTAGTTTATTGAGTTTTTCCTTATGGATGGCAGATTAGTCACATTGAGTCACACTTTTTCAAGTCATAACTTGCTCATCTAATGAAATACAGTTGTGATAAGTGACGAATTGTATTTTTGTACAAAATGACAACAAGAAGTCATGTATTAATAAGTTTCTTGAACTTATGAATCAGTGGTGAATTTTGTTACTTAAGTTTGGTTGATGTAGTGAAACTGTACTTTGAATGAGATTTAATATGAAGAATTTCTGTTTAATTTTGGAACAGACTATTTGCCAACTCCAGCACCTGAATAGCAGTTGGCTTAGGTCTTGTGGAAAGTCATTTCAATGGCAAAGTTGTATTTACTCTTGTAATAACATTAGTAGGTTCACACTTACATTCACACTTGATCGTAACGTAACTTAAGAGAGAGGTATGGTGCATTATGGGATACTAAGTGCCTTAAGTGCTAATTCAACTCTGAGTTGAATTAAGCAGTAACGTAACATTTCATGTTACGTTC
>JAQIXT010000563.1:0-30315 GCA_034700445.1 Stenotaenia linearis | reverse complement strand
GGCCATTGAAATTCAAGTGAAGAGTGTGAAAAAAAACGAAATTTGCCCTCCAGCATGCAACAGGGACCCCCTAGGCCTATATATCACATTTCTAAATATTTCAAAAATAATCATGTGGTTTATGTATTTTTACATTAAAGTCTTGTAAATAAAAGCAAATAAAACCACAAAAAAACGAGAAAAAAAAAACGAATGGAAACAAAACAATAGAAATGAAAACGAAACGAATCCAAATGAAAGCAAAATGTACACAAATCATAATTCACCATCAAATGGATAAATTTTTAAATAAAGAAAGGCGTTTGTTTATTCTTAACAATAAATGTACAATTGTTATTAAGCCATTTTAAAAAATTTGAATTGAAGTATGCTCTTACCGTATGCAAATATTATTCTAAAATGGAGAATATTGCATTAGTACTATAGGCCGGTGACATGGCTTCAGCTGAACCAGAACCTTTGGAAGAAGAATTCCCAGAATTACTCTCAAATCAACCGAAATTCGTGCCAATAATAGAGAAAGATGAAAAAGCGGGTACGAAGAAATGAATCGCATCGTGTTTTAATGGTTTAATTGGTAATTCATTTATAATAAATTTCTTCTTCTTTTTTTTAAAACAGAAATAGAATGTTTTTTGGAAAACCTGAATAAATTTCACCGTACGACAGATTACGACACATCATCGGATACAGATTCCGATTCCGAATTGCGTGAAGTTATACCTAAAATCAATCTCAGACGATGCCATTTACGAAGAGCCGAAGTTGAAGATGTTCCAAGAATATTAAAATTAAAAAAAGTATGGTCCAGTAAATTATTTGGTAAACAAAATGTATATAATTTATTGTAAGTGGACTCTTAGATTAGCCAAAATTTTTTTTTATTCGAATTCTATATTGTAGAGAAAAATCAATATTATCAATTACTTTAGAAAATCGTCATGCCAAAAAACTTCTAGCATTTGGTTGTTTTAAAGGCTCCCCTAATTCAGTGCCAAATTTAGAACCAAGTCAATTGGGAAGTTGGCTGAAAGACTTAAATCCTGACTTAAATCCTGTGAATAGCGTTTTTTTTACTTACTCTGTGGCCGCGAGAGGTCATGAGACGTTGTGTGTCTCTGAATTGATTAAAGCCATGTTTAGAGTATTGATTGATGTAAAGTTTGTTATTTTAATTGATACACGACATGGTCCAGAAGGTATCGTAATTCTTTCTTGATTGTTTACGGTTTTTATATTATTTTTAACTTTCCATCAGATATTAAATTATCAAGGATTTTTTCTCATTTAATTACCAAGTTGGAATTATTTACTGTAAGAGTTTGCTACAGAGAAGATATATTACCAAAATTAAGAATTCGCTCAGCTTTGTAACGTTAAATTAAGATTAAGTTACAACACACAAAGTTAAACTTTTGTTTTTTTTTTAAATAAGAGTTGAAGACAACGATGATTTGGTTGCGTTGTTTGGAAAACAAATAAATGATCTACAACAACACTATGGAGAATATTTTCTTGCAGAACTTATAGAGCAGCAAAGAGACGAGCTGGATTATTGTCTCGTTGCTGAAGTAATAAGATCAGATTTTTTTGTTTGTTATATTTTAATAGCATGCTATTAAACTTACTGCAGATAAATCCGCGAGAAATCGTGGGTTTTATTAGTATTAGTAAAAACGTTGATGCAGAACTGCTTAATAGACAATACGAACTTCAGCCTTTCAATGAATTAAGGTACTAATTTATCAAACGCCGGCTCTATATTAATGACCCAATCCTTAATATTACTAAACGCCGCGGCGGAATTTGATGTACAATTATGAGTTTAATTAAAGTCTCCTTTTTTCCCCCTGCAGGCAAGTGTGGATAAAACCTAAACCACCTGAGCCAGTCGTGAAACCCAAAGCGAAAATAGCGGTATATTTATTACAAAAATATTTAATTCAACCTTTTTATTATTTTGTATAATATTTTTATAATTTAGGGTCCAAAAAGACCAGCAGCGATAAAAGAAGAGGAACAACCTCCGCCTCCACCGCCTCCAGAACCGCCCGCGCCATTTAGTGTATTTACTATTCATTTGTTTATGATGACGGAAGAGCATGAATTAAGGTAAGTTTTAGTTTCTCACGTCCACCTACACTTACGGTAATATTTTGAAAATAAATTTAACAGGTACATGGAATTGATTGAAGCTGCTTTTAAGTATTTCCCTGAAAAAGAATTCTGTGTCGCGAGCATTAATTGTTGGTCTTCAGGAACACCATTTTTGTCCAAATTTACAGTAATACGTTAATTGCATTATAAATTTTAATTTTTATAATTTATTACTAAATATTTCAGAGGGTAACTCCTAAATCAAACGTCACTCTGCGACAAGAATTGTACGTTCTTCACCGCTGGGGATTAATAAAGTACAGCATGTATTAATTTTTTTAGCAAAGTCAATTACCTCTATTATTTCAATTTACAGAAATTATTCGGTTCGGTTTGCGAATAATACCGATATTCCATTAGTTACAAAATTTATCGATGAAATTGAAGTGAAAACAAAACTTATAAATGACGTTACAGCATTTTGCAATAATACACTAAATGAGGTAAAATTGAAATCACAAAGATAATACAGAACCAATGTTTATTTTAGGATGGCCGACAACTTCAAGTTTTTATTCTTGACTGCTTTTCGCAAATTGTGGGTGTCGCAGTCGTTTGCAACGAAGAGGATATTGAATTCCTTCGAGCTAACTATAACATAGAAGATTACATTTATTACGGGTTGCATCGCAGGGAAGACCACGCTGAAGTGCTGCACTTCATATTAAATCCTCTTTTTACACATCTAACTCGCTCTTTTATAAAAGTAAGAAAGAAAATAAAAAAAACGAACATCCAAAAAATAAAATTATTTCTGTTTGATTATAAGGAAATATTCCGATTGGGTAATCGAACCTGTTTATATCACAGAATTTACAACGATTATGAAGAGGTAACTGCAATTTTTTTTCCATTAAATTTACTATTGTGACATCTAACATATTCATGTATAGAAAAAGATTGATCAATCCATGACTGCAGTTGCAGAATTTTTACCCATTACTGACAGGTTTAAAGTAAATCTAAATTCGAACAACTCGGGTCTAAATCGTCCATCACACAGAACACAATCCCTGAAAAATGACTTTGCTCTTACCTTTATAAGTAAAAAATATATTTTCGAAACTAAGGTATTGCTTTCTTATTACGACTTTCAACATTGAACAGATATTCTCTAAATTTTAGACCGTTATTAGAGCCAAAGTTATAATAGTAGGAGCAAGTACAACTGCATTTGCTGCTATAAAACAACTCATAGAGAGGTGTATGAGTCTAATATTAATTTCATATACTGATCAATAATTCTTTTTCAGCCCTTTTACTCAAATGCTGAATATTTATTTGATATCTCCGGTTGGGCTTCCAAATGAAACAGACACTAAAAGAAAGTGTGACATTATGATTCCAAATAAGTAATACAGAAAACTAAATTTATAATAGCAAACTAACATTTGTTTTGTAATTGTCTTCCCTTTAGTTCACTGAATCCCTTGGACGGACTTAGACCAGGATTCATTCGAATGCACGTGAGAATAGTAAAAGGATGGATGACCGAAATTGATAGGTAATCTTATATATTTTGAAAAATTTTATTTTAATTTCTCCGTTCTTGATTTTTAGAGAAAAGAAGTGTATTGTGATTGATAATAAGTTCGAACTACCGTATAATTATTTGGTTCTTTGTTGCGGCAAGCAGTTTCAAATTCCAAAACCGTTTTTGCCATATTCAAATACAATAAAGATGATGACCGTTAATAATCACGAAGATGCTGCAAGCGTTGAAAAATTTGTTACAATTATGCTGGGTAAAAGAAAAAAGAAGAATTAAGTTATCTCCATATAATTGGAAGTAAAAAACTTAATTGCAGAAAAAAGAATATTCGGTTCTGGTGTTCCCTCAAAGATAATAGTTTATGGAAGCACATTTGAAGCAATTACCTTCGTGGAAGGATTACTCGAACTAGGAGTTCATGCTACTAACATTATTTTTGTGGAATCGGGGGATTTAAAAGAGGTATTGCTAATTCAATGTAAATTTTATACAGCTGATGTCTCGTCCTTCAGGAACACTGTTTACAAAACAAGATTTTTCAAAACATCATTAGTATGAGTTTGAAGAAATGTGCCGTTCAACATCTGCCCGGTTATTCAATCGACATATCCAGAAAATCTGAAGTGACGGAAGTTGTGTTATTATCTCCTGAAAGTGTGGTTATAAAAGTGAAGCAATGCAAGCTATTGGTTTGTTTCTCAGAAAAGGACGTCAGACGAGAAACATATCTTTGTAATATCTCTTAATCGCTTATTAATATATATTGAGTTGCCTAATTTCTAAATTTCTTTAGCAATAAATAATAGCTCACTCGTCTACGACAGTGGACTCATAATAGATCAAGAATTTCGTACAAACGATCCGTGGATTTTAGCAGCTGGACCAATGACGTTATTCAGTAGAAGGTTTCGAACTGTTTCGGCCGCACGTTTACATCAAATAAGTTCAAACATCATCGGAAAGCACGCAAGTTCAATAAGTGAAATTTGTACCATATTTTTCATTTTTTTCTTTCATATTCAAGTTGGCTTTACAAATGTTGCATGTGTTTGCGCCTAATGTACGGCTTCATATCACCACTCATTTTACAACTGATGCAGCTCACTTACTGCAGCACTTCACTGCACCGATTGCAAGACACGGACAATTACCTAGTACGTTTCAAAATATAAATTCATTTGCTAAGTTCAAGATTCACTCCTTTTTTAAAAAGGGAAATTGCAGTATTTTCATATCTGTCGAAGTGGAGATTGTGTAACTTACATGCTACCTGGGCAAAGAGGAGGAGTTAAGTGCAATTTTACATTAAAATTCATTAGTTTAAACTTATTTCGTTTTTACTAGGCCCGTGAAATTTCAACGGGCAATATGCTGTCCTTTTATCAACCCTACATTCATTTTTACGTCAGCGATAATGGATTTGTGGAATCAATTACTTGCATCTCAGAAAATGTAATATTGTAAAAGTTTGTTTGTTCAAGCAAAATGTTGTGATAACGATTTGATTTAAATTCCTTAATAGCCAATTAACGTTAGACTGTGGGTAAAGCTTCACGGTCAACACAAGGATACGTTAAACCATTTGATAACAAAATATGATGATGGTCTTATAGCGGATCTAGAAGCGTAATAACTCCAATTAAATAATAAACATTTTTATCAAATAATGTGAATTCCTTAGTTACTTTGCAGAGCCTTGGTGTGTGGCTTTGCTGCACGACCGGTTTTCAGAATTTTTTCACGAAGCTAATATTCTTTTTTCGGATAAAGTTGAACTTTCGAAAGAATTAATTGATTATTTCAAAGCGTTTTCTCTGGGAAAGAAGACGGTTTGTATATAATATTATTATATTATTGATTTTTTTTGCGTTTTGCTTTTCGTTTTTAGTTAAATAGAGAAGTTCGCCGTAAAATGGAAGAGTTTTTTAGACCTTTGAATGCATACAAAGACTTGGAAAATTTGTTACTTAGTTATCTGCATTACAACGACAATTTACTGCCCATGTATATTCTCCCCGATCAGATCACAGTACAAAAAACTTAAAAAAGAATATTGAAGTTGGAGAAAACTTTAAAAATTTTAAATGTGAAAGTTAGAAAATGACAGATTCGGTTAAATAAAAAAAAATTTAATTAAAATATCAATTTTTACATTAATTTAAAATAAGACAAGTAAATTTACAAGGATCACATAAGACCTATGATAGATTTATGTAGATGTAATGTAATTAGTACTTACATACAGTACAGTATTTGGAAAAATATGTCCAACAAGCAAAAATAAACTTTTTCCTATACAATAAAAATAATTTTAGTGATATTTACATAGTATAACCATCTAGTTTCTACGTAGAATCATCTACACTAGAATCGAAACTAGTAACAATCATGATCCTCGACTTACATGCAATAACTCTTTTTTCTAAAATCTGGGTTTCATGTTCCAAAACCTCCAAAAAACAGGGATCCGATTGGTTCATACTTTCTTCAACGTGCACTGGAATAAAAATATGTTTAGTTTTATTACGCATGTGTGAATTTGTAGTAATTACTCACAGTCGTAACTCCAACGTTTAGGATTAAGCATGAGTCTGGCTTTAGCCGAAGCCAATTCCTTTCTTAGTTCTTGTTGCTTCTCTCTCAGTCGCAGAACCGCCTGTTGCTTACGCCTCATTTCCCATTGCTATTAAAGTAATGGAAATAAAATTTCAATTAGATTTTTAATTTTAATTTAAATTAGGAAAAAAGAAACCTCTTCCAACATCCGCCGTCTCTCCGTCCTCTCGATGTCTTCTTTCGTGTAAATTGATAATTCGAAAGTATCATTTGTTGGTTGCAGTTCTATTATTAATTAAAATTTCAATAATTAATAAAATATTGATTTTCGATTTAAAAAATCTCTTACTTAAATATTTTCTGTGTTCCTCGTCCTCGGACGTGTCACTCGTCAACTCTGGGTTTGAAAAAGAAGATCCACTTCCCTCGCTATCTCGAACCATGCTTTCGTAGCCACTACTGTTTTCTCCTGACGCATGTCCATTTAAATCACTTTTTAATTGCAGCTTTTCATTAGCGCTCGGCTGAAACTCCAAGCTGTGTTCTTCTTTCTCGATAGGCAACGACGTGTGGATGCTTTTTTTCACAGCAGCTTTTATTAACAACGGGATTTTCGACTGCGGTCGTCCCTCTTGCACTTGTTTAACTAAATTTTGCTCTAAATTGTAATTGCATTCGCTGCAGCACTGCGATAATGCCAACGAAGAGCCCTCGAGTGTGTGTGAGTCAGAAATGCAACAAGTGAGTCTTAAAGACGAATCATAACTCGCTTCAGACGGTATTTTAAAACGAGAAAGATTATCCAGAGCAAATTCCATTGCATCGGTTTCGTCATAATTTCCATCCATATCCTCGTCATCATTTGCATCCACATCATCAAATTCAGATGGAACTCCTCCTATGGAGAGGGAATCGGTAAAAGACGAAGCCAAATTCTCCTCGCTTAAAATTCTAAGTGGATGTTCTTCTATTGATTTCATGCAAGCCGAGAATATGTCGTCTTCAGTTACTTGCAGACAAGAATCGCGAGTCGTTGGCGCGTAATTCTGTTTCAAATTCAGATTGGAAAACGAAACAGTTCGCGTTATCCTCGATTCCATCTCGAACGTGATGCGATCCGAATTGGAGGCCATCCTCAAACACGTTTCTGAACAACAAATAGATGAATTTTCGTCCTCGATTTGCAAATCGACCGAGGTACATGTTTCAGTTTGAGTTGTATCGACTAAAACTTTGCTGGAATGGATGCTCGATTCCTCGTCCCCGTTCTCCGAACTCCTAAGAATTTCGTCCACATTGCAAAGAACATCGTCACAATGATTTTGACTGTGCACAGCCTGCAATTCCACCCATCTCTGAATCATATTTCTTTTATGGGTATCCATGAACCCGTACATATGCGGTCCGTCGACCCACATTTCGGTTTGAGGCAACAGTCGCGCTTCCAATTTCGATTTGCTGAACCTGGGGCCATCTACCCAACATTCATCACTCGTGGTCAACGTTAAATTTCTTCCGGTTGGACCAAAGTTGAAGATGGGAGTCACTGATTTTCCTCGACAGCCATTCATAACAGCACTTTTAAACGATTCTGACATTTCGGCAAGTCGAAGTCGTGATTCGCCGACTAATTTCGCTTGTGGAATTTGACTCCCGAGTTTCGGTTCTCTCTTTTTCACGTCCGTTCGAGCTAACGATTTCGTTTTATTCATGTCCAGAATCGTCGATGCGGGATTAGGAGATGTTTTCGGTACTGGTTTTATTGAACATTCAATGTCCGTTTTGTCTTTATCGCTTAACGACAAATCGTTTGATCCCATATAAATTACTGTGTCACACGACTGATCGCTACTCGACGTGTAATCTGGATCACTACTGGATTTAATGCCATTTTCTTTCTGATCGTCGTTGTAATTTAATGATAGGCCGGAGTGCTGAAAAAAATTAAAAAATTTGAACATCATCAATTAAATTTTTTAAATTTCAAAATCAAATTACTTTTGTTTTTCGTCTCCGAAGCCGATGAATTCGCGAAGCAAATTGAATTGTGCTCAGAGATTCGTTATAATTTGCAAGTGATGCCGAAACGTGCGCTATCATTGCTGCCCGGCAAGTGACGCTTCCAAGAACTTCGCACAAAACTCGAGTCAGAAGGCAGTTTCTAATAACAAATTAGGGACACAGGGAGTTGCAATTACGTTTATGAATGTTTTTTGAATTTTAGCTTACTTAAATGGAATGTGTTTTTGACCATTAAATACTGCTAAAATAACATTTGTGATGGCAGAGAGTGAGAGACCGTTAGTCGATTTTTCACACGTTCCCAAATCTAAAAGGTGTAATCGACTTCGACCACCAGACACTTCAAAATACAAGATGAGACGATATTGCTTTAATCGAATTAAAATTACAAAACTTACCAACACTTTTTTCGGATTTTGATTTATCAACTCTATATTGATAAACGTGAAGTGTATACAGAAAATGTGAATTTTCTTCTTCATAAACTAAAAAAAAAAAAAAAATTAATATAATTAATTTCATTATAATTTTTATTAATTGTTGTTCTTACTTACATTCATTACGTGCAGCAACGGCTGCGTCTAAGTAATAAGCCGCCTTTTCTATACTAGGCGCTCGTAATTCGCTTTGGTTCTGTAATTGTGTTTCGAACATCGGGTCGTCTTTCAAATAGAGGCCTGGAGAAACGCCATTGAGTTCGCTATCTAAAAAATCATTAAAAGATTAATAATTTCAAAAAAATTCATTTAGAAAAGAACACACCTGTTGCAAGATCAGCCAATAAATCCCTGAGTTCATCATTCTTCCCCGTTATTTCCACTGCTGACACACGCACTGAAAATCTGGCACCGCTTTTCTGTTTTTCATCATTTATTAATTTAAACAACCAGCTTATGGCACATGGAATTATTCCCAGGTCTTGAACTGATTCCGAGTTCCCAATCATCGTATACGTTTTACCTTGTAATAAAAAAATTTAAAAATTTAAAAAAAAATTTAAAAAAAATTGAATAAACTTGAATTACTAAAATTTATATTTTAATCCTTTACCGAGCTTACTCCCACCGTAGGAAAAAACACAACCATCCTTGCCACTGATTACTGCTTGAATTACTTCTGTCAAAGAATTAGAACAAACTTCCGCCTAAATTTGGTAAAAATATCATTAGAATGCTACTTTAAAATTAATATTTTAATATAAAATTCACTTGTGAATCATCCTGAGAAAAAATGGCATCAAATGCAAACATTTTGGGTGCAGCAACACCTACTCTTCTGTCTTCGGGTGTGCTTAATCCACAAGTGGAAGGGTCATAAGCAGTTACTTGTTTCTTGCGAGCATCAAGCATTAAAAAGGACGAGTTGCAATCTGCTTGGGATGCATAAGGAGTAACTCGAAGCATCACTTTCACCTGTCAACAAACTTTATATAGTCATCAATTCACATTTTGAAATTTTAAACACATTTTCTCCATCAGATTTACAAAAATTTACAATAATTAAATTTGTTATTAAAAAAATGTAAATTAAACGTTTACAATAAATTTAATCATTGTAAATTTTCATTACTTATAATGATAATCTGATTTTACTACACGGAAGTTCAAGTTGAGGGTAAGTTTTAATAGATGCACCAGCAAGAGTCGTTACCTTTCCAAGGCCATAGACTTCTTTTCGTCCAACGTTCCTCAATAAACCAGGTGGGGTTGCGGGGGGAGACAGCTGAAGAACGTCCGTGAAGTTTGTGATAAATTGAATCGCGTCTTGTTGTCTATCATAATTTTTGTTTTGTTGATGCCGTCTTTTTTTCTTTGTTGGATTTAGATTGTATTTCTGAGCAGCTCTTTTTTGTGATATTGAAAGAGAAAAAAGTTAATTAAGGTTTGAATTATTCACGTGATTAATAAATAAAAAAGAAAAAAAGAAGTTATTTAACTCTACAAGTCGTGCGCAAAGGAATCCTGAAGGAGATCTTGTATTTCATCCATATATTTCAATGAAACGTGACAAGGTTGATGAAGTATTGTACTAGGGTCAGTGAATCTGACGATTGAATTTATTTTTCAAGACAAGGGACGGGTGGGTCGAAAATGACTCATATCTCGATCAAAACTAATTTTGACACGTCGTCAACCCAAAGCTGTGTTCAACTTTTCTTTGAGTTTTTTTGTTGTGAAAGGAGGGGAAAAGTGGGATTTAATAGGGGAAGGGGAGGGAGAGACAATTATATAAAAATGGGGTGACTCTAATGGCAATGCTAATGATTATGGTTTGTTTTCTTCAAAAAAATCGACATTAAAATTAAATCGAAAATACTGATGAAATTATAGGAAATTCGAAAGAATTTGCGGAAAATTATTTTAGATTTTCAAAATTTTTCACTGTTTTTAATAAATGCATCATTACACATTTATTTTGTGATTGACACTCAAAACAACTTTTTCATTAAAAATTTAAAAATCAAGCACGTTCATGTAAATTTAATTTCATCCTAATTTTAATACGTCACTCAGACTCAATTTTAATCACGATCCAATGAAGCATCACACACCTATCAGACCCTTAAAAAAAGGAAATAAAAACTCATTCTCTCCCTCGCTCACGATTTTTTGACATCTGCTCATGCTCACCTCCTGAATATTTAATTACTTATTTGAGCAGGTTTTTATGACATTCAACGTTTTATAACTCCCATCCAGATCCTGATTGATTAGTATCAGATTCCTCTCGCTGCAATTTAAGTCACGTGTTGTCAAGACCCTCATCTCACGCTTTCATCAGCCAAATCAGGATCCATTTTCACCCCATACGTCCCAATAAACAACAAGCAACTTCTCCAAACTTTGTTTATTTTTACCCCTTTTTAAAAATAAATTAAGACATATTAGGGACGCATTTTCAAAGTTATTTAAAGGGTGATTTCAATACGAAACAGATGTGTCTAGTTAAAAAGGCAAAGAACATTGGCAATTGCATGTTCCTTGCCAGGCAGGCTGTGGCATTCCAGCGATGGAGGGAAGGAAACGAGGCCCACAGTCAGCTTTACTTCAATCTGTCAACATGTCATCTTGGTACACTCGAGCAAACTACTCACACAATACTCAACATGTTTCACCAGTCCAAATAGAATTACACCCAAACTGGAAAACTCTTTACTTAGGCTCGTCCTTCAATGTTTGTCATTCTTCTTCCCTCGCAATTCCCCGACACTAAACTCACTTTATCCCTAACTTTAGAATTCATTTTTTTAAGGGATGTAGACAGTCGGGGAAAATGACTGTAAAATGGGTGTAATTGAAAATTCTAACTTATTGGGCCACCCACTAATTATGCACATAATATTGTTGAGTTTTTTTTTTCATGTATGAAAATGCATACAATGTTTTGTGATTTTTTTAAAATTTTATTTTTATTCAGTTTTATTTTCTATTTTTTTTCAGTGACCCAATAAACTTCAGTTGTTCGTGCAATGAAAACAATGCAACGAGAATAAATAGATAAATAAATAAATAAAGAATTAAAAATCTGAATTATTTTTGTTTCAAAAATGTAAAACAGATTTAAAAGTCGATTCATCTTAAACTACAGCATTTTAACGTCATAAATTTGTCAAATGTCGTAATAAATCTGCCGGGTCCACGAAACAAATGTGCATTTTCATCATTCTTATGACTTGCCATTGTGTAAACACGAAAAGAAAACACGCTACACATTATTTCTGAGTCTGGCTACTTTTTAAATTGATGTTCAAAATACTCGGAGGTGAATTAGGGAAAGAGGGGTTGAAGGGGCGTTGGGATGGAGACTGAAAAAGATATCTACAGTATTTCCCTCGCATTAATCAAAGCTGAGAGCCACGTATCGTAGAGACAAGTCGAGTCATTAATATTTGAATGCGTGGAATTTTTGTCAGATTTTCTGCTTAACTTGTCCGCACGTGCTCCATGTGTCTCCATTTGTAAAGTTAAAGTTGCACAATAAAAACTCGGAATGATTAAGTGGCCTTTAACTGGAACTAAGTGCATTTATTTTCATTAAGTTAGCACTAAAGCGTTACTTGTGATTAGTGGACTTGACGGTTGACCAAATGAGGGAAGAAAAAAAGTGGGTGATGATGAAAAAAAAGTTATTCACCTTGTTATTGTCTCTTAAAAGGTACCATAAATCTGTTGGCTTCGACAAGAAGATAATTAAAGCGGCCAATTTCGCGGACAGTAAAAGGCAAGAACAAGTGAATCCAATCATGGGTCAGTATAAAAAAGGAGAATTTTTTTTTTAAAATTTAATAATTAAAAAAGAAATTTTTTTCTTAAATTTATTTCACTTTTGGTTGATAATTTTGATATCGCAATCATGCAAATTGCCTCAATTAGCCATAAAAAAGATAAAAACACTCTAATGTCATATATGTAACAATTTCAGTAGCAAGTCCCCAACAAATCCATGTAATCTGCAAATAACGATTTTTGTGTTCAAAGGGAGCTGATGAAGTTCTTTTCCGGTAAATGACTGAGGGGTAACTCCTCTCCTCTCCTCTCCCTCATGATTGAATGAGGAAGTTCGTGCAGATTCTATTTGCCAATAATTCAGTTCGCTCTACTATTAGCAAGATTCAACTTCGAGAGAGAAATCAACCCCAATTGCATCACTTTCCTCGCTTTTTATATTATAAAAAAAATGAAGAAAAAAATCCTAACAATTACGATTCACGCCACACGCACAAAAATCCCATCCAGCGATATTTTATCACAATTTTCAAATATAATTTCCATCCTCCCTCGTATTCACGTTTCATTGAACCCAAAAGAAATCCGAACTCCCTTTTTATGCACATAAAAGAACACGATATTATAAATTTTACACAATTTCTGATCCCTTTTCACGCACTCCCCCCTTATCTAAAGAGATTAAACACCGGTATTTGAATATCACATTTCATCCGACTCAAAAAATACCTTTAAAAAAAACGTGTAAAAAGTTACGAGTGTATCATTTACCTCGCGAAAAAAGCGGCAGCAGCTGACGCTTGTAATTGAGGATGAGTTGAGGACTCAAAAAGAGTCGACGGATTAATTCCGTACATATTTTGTACGCTGTTAACTGTAACTGGAGTTTGGTACGTTTGATTAAGTTCTTGGAGGGTGTGATGAGTAATTTGTCCTCGGTTCGCTTGATTTGGATCTCTACGACTCTGAAAAGAAAAAGAAAAGATGATTAGTTAACGGCATTTATAATTCACAGGAAGGAACTTCATTGACCGTACTTCCCACTTCTATTGTGTAGGTGAGCAGTGCTATAGATTATAGACAGTGAAATTAGTATCTACAGCGCGATCTGATCGTTAACCAAAAAAAATGTATTAGCCACACCTACTGGGGCAATCCAGATCTTTTGTTTTGTTTTAATTAACCATAAATTTTATTTAAGTGAAAATAAATAATTGCGGACATAATTTTTGGAAAATAGGTCGTCGTTCTGAAATTTCAATGAGATTTTTATTTATTTTTATTTTATAGCGAGTGAACGGTGCAGGTGTTGTGGGTAAAACCCATGAAATCACCGTATGCTCACTTTTTCGCTGGTCACAAGAGATGCGACAGCAGGTGAAGTTGAGGGTAAAAAAAGTTTTTTGCTGCCTTTTTATTTTTTTACTGCCATTTTGTTAAAATTCCAAATTTTAAAAAATTCTATTTTCTTTTGTATTCACTTTATGTTTTCCTTTCGAAAAAAAATCATGAGTCCAATCGATTATTTCCAGTTCACCCGTTTCCCAGTGAATCATCCGTTGTCTTCCATTACTTGTCATTCCCACACTAATCTATTCTGACGATTTGTAATGAGAAGAAAAAAAGAAACAAATAAATGCTTTTACCTGCACACTGGGATCCATCCACGCCTTAACGTTTGCCTCGAGAAATTGATGGGCTTGCCCAGTCATATGCAGTGTGGGTGGAGCGGTGCCGTTTCGCAGAGGAAGTTTGCTCTTCTTCAAACCTGACATTTTCCTGCATAAAAAAAGGAATTTTTAGACGGAAAATTAAACATTTTCAAGCTCCACAAGCAGACGGAGGAGAAAATAATGAATTGTCACTTGCAATTTAGCAAAATACAAACAAGTTGGAGTATTTAATTAATTAAGCAAAAATCAACGCCTGCGAGCATTTAACGGCATTCAATTAGATTCGGCTTATTAAGCCCCCGTTACATTTTATCAGTAAATTAAGGCGTCGTATCACAACATAAACAAATCACTTTCGCTCCCTTCTATTTTTTCATGGCGTTACTCGCAGATCCAATCTCAGCTGGTGTCCCCTATTGAATAACCACGCTACCCTCGTGTGAAAGAAAACCATACAAAATTCGACCTATTCTTTGTGATTAGTATTCGCAACGTTAGACTCGAGTGGGATCCGTTGAAAAACGCACGCTTCACAACACTATACATCTGTGCTCGTTATGACGATGAAAAGTTTAACACGTGGTCACCGTCTGGCCTCCATTTTTAATACAAATCTCCCGAAAATTAGATTCATCTAATTTAAAATAATTATTCTAAATTTTTTGCATCATTTTTCCTGATATTTTTACCCCTCGAAACCGTAAACCTTAATGGCGAACCCTCATAAGTTTTCAGGTTAGCAATTTTTCACGGTAGATATAATAAATACTTTCTAAGCAAAAAAAAAAAAAAAAAAAAAAAAAAAAATGAAGTCATTAAATATTTAATAATAGTAACTAATTTTTTCGTTTGTAAAAGTTATTTTCGAATCCGAAAATTTATTTTGCTCGCATGATTTTTTGTAACACCTGTAATTACAACCCGTGTCATTTCGGAGCGTGTAATCAAAACATTCCAGCTACCAGTTCGGCCAATGGAACCCGATGCACGAAGGAAGGGAGACGAGCAAATGGAAGGGAACCCACCGATGACAGCTTCGACTCAATCATCAACGCGTAAAACCTCAAGCTTAGTGCCAAACCAGATTTTTCCAGCGGGTACACTTCTTACCTATAGAAAGCAATCCAGGCTGAAATTTCCTACACGCCGACGTTAAAAATGCAAACCAAGCGGAAAATCGCTATTGATCCGGCGTCGTGTTGTTTATGCATTTAGAATGAATGGTGTAAGGTGAAATTTCCCACTCCGGTCCCTCGTTTCCAGAATTGTGTGAAGTCATGTTGCGATGGTGGAGAAAGAGCGAATGGGTTCGAACGAAGGACGAAGGGGACCAGGATCTAATTGTTCCGCAGAACGCTGCTGCGTTTCGATTTTTTTTAATGGTGATGTGACGCGTCAATAATTCATAAACAAGATGTAAGGGCAGAGAGCGAAGAAGAGGGATAAAATTAGGGGTGTATTTTCAATTTAATGTTCTTGTCGAAACACGGTTTATTTAATGTACTATTAATGTTATTTCAATTTTCGGTGAAACTATCGAACCTTTTCTGTCTAGACAGAAATGTCAGCTCGGTAAATGTATGAGTAATGTACTCGATATTTGTATTTGTTCGTGGAATTATGTTGGATAAATATAAACCAGAGATCTTTACACAACTGTTTTTCGGAGATGATTAAATTAACTTTGTCGTTATTGACGTTGAAGTCCCACTGGGAAAATTGTAGTAAAATGTCAATTTCGTTTCATTCATTTTCTATTTATACCCGTCGTTCTAACAATTTTTCTTCACTGTCCCCAGACTCCAATTGGTATATATATTTTAAATATTTTTTACAAGTTGAATCTTGAGTTTGTTTATTACTAGTGTCAAAAAAATCATTAATCAAACTCAAAGCTAACACATATCCTCCCTATAACTAAACCACATCACTTTAATAACCTTCTTTTTCACTATCAGACTTGAAACTCAATACCTCTACCCAAAAAAAAAAAATTTCGTCGTCCTCTTTAATTGATTTCACTTTTTTCTCTTCTAGACGTAACATTTCACTGCTGCACTTCATTTCCTCTAGAACTCAAGTTGGTTCGCTAACTAAAATATCAAATAACCTCAAATTCCTTCATTGTTTCTCACCAAAATGCGGCGTTACCAAGCAGTGTATAGTGTTACCCGAAATCCTTAATAATCTACATTAGTTATCAGCTAACAAGCAGTAAAGCCGATTATTTCAGTTATTACTTTGTTGACAAGGTTCAACTTTCTTCGAGTAAAAGATCAAACTACAAATGAAGCCCTCTCTGATAAATCGGGCGTAAATCCTGCACTGTTAGATTACCCCCACCCTCATCCTATCTTAAGCATATTGACAAATGTTCTTTCTACCGCCATAAAAGTAATCTTTGTATTTCTTCCAATTGTTCATTAAAAAAAAAAAAATTAAATTAAAAAAAATTTATATAAATCCCTTTTAAGCTAAAACCAAACACTCGAAATGAAAAAAATCACAACTTATAATTTATTACTTAAATAGCGACTCTTTAGCCCTAAACAACACGGCCCACTGAGTTTTCCCATAAATCCATCTTTACATCTTCCCTTCCACATATTTCCTCTTGAAAAACATTTGCAAATATTAAGATAAAATTCCATCGGTGCTACCAAACCAAAACACCACAAGTAGTACGTCCACTCACCCCAACTTTCAACCGTACCCCATTACCCAAAGGAACATGTTGTTTAGCCTAAAGGCCCCACACAGTGTCTACTTAACTTACATGGAGCATATGCTCACCTTTTAACATCTCGAATATATTTGCTTACTCTCGTTCTGATTTATGATCCCATTAAAAACGAGAAACAAAAAAATCAAATCTCGATTTTCAACATATTTTTTATACAAATTTTCAATTAAAATATCTTTTTTAAAACTCCCGTTTACCCTCATGACATATTTAGATCGCTGTTTTTCTAATTACAGTAATAAAAATGAGTCACTCTATGAGGTGTTTTCTGTGAAGGAAGTTTTGACATCGTTCTTGATCTTATCGCTTAATGTAGGCACAAATTCTAACAACAGGCCGAGACAAATATATAAACCAGCATTTGATATTTTCATGAGGTGTGGCTTGCAAAAGAAAACAGCTGTCGTTAATTAAATTTGAAAGGATTGCCCTCGAGTCAATGCAGACACAAGTACGACTTCCTTTCCGAGTGGGCTTCGTATGGAAATCGCAATTTTAACTTACAAGTGTCAGATGAATCGAAACATCGTTTTTTTTCGATTTTTAGTTCGATCCGGCTACTGTTTCTCCATTTTATTACGTCTATTTTTAAATGAGTCGTTAAAAACGTTGTGAATATAAAAAAATCAAAATGCTTTTACAGTTGTGTTCCTTTCTTTAGCGTATATACAGAAAACGCAACTCATCCGCTAAGAAAATAAACGGCTGTCTTTAAAACATGTTTAGTTAAACATTTTTCTCATTGCTTCGACGCACGAAATGCGATAATGCCACCTGTGCCTGTTATGCTTAATGCACGTTTTATTTGAAAATTATATGCCCATTCCATTAAATTACATTATGATATATTATTCATGTTTTAATTAATTAGAAGTTGTATAATGATAGTGATCTAACTTTCATACGTGACATTTTTTCACTTATTAAGTGAAAGCTTTTAATATTATTTTAGTGGGTTTTGATGGAAGAATTAATTTTGAAGGGAAAGGGTTTTTTTGTTGTTTAAAAATTAAATTAAATCGATGACTTTTAGTCTTTTACCTGTAATAATTTGAGTCGATGGGCTGTTGACTGTCCGTCTGTGGCATTAGGGTGGGAACTCGGATGGAACTTGTTTTGTGGCGAGCAGAGTTGAAACTGTTGGCTGGCTCTTTACACGCTCCAGCGCCGACGGTCGACTGCACCATGATTGGGTGAAATGGGATGTCGAGTTTTGCGAGGTCATTTACAAATTTCTAGTTGATGAAGAATGAAATGATAGCATCATTATATGGAAAAAAAATAGTTGAGTATAATGGCACAATAAAATTAAAAAATTTAAAAAAAAATAATAAGAAATTCAAATACTTTCTCTTTAATTAGAGTTTAAAGACTGATTGATGTTAAGGATTAATCTGAAAATTTGAAACCATTTTTTTGTATAAAATTTTAAAAAGTAGTAATAACTTTTTTTTTAAATCATTAATTATCAGATTAATACATCCGTTTACCGTCATTTCCGTTTATTTAAAAAAAAAAATTTTTCTTATTATTTTTACATTACGTCTTTAAAATCTAATATCAAAAATGAAGGTTTAAGAAAAAAAGAAAAACCCGCATTTGTCTAACTGAATGTTATTACGCATTACGCAAATTGCTGCATTTTATCAAATGATGCAGAAGGTTTTAAAGGAGGAATAAAATGTCAAGATTACCCATGATGCGAAAAACGAAGCAAAGACGCCAGACAATCCTAAATTAGATTTTAAGTGGGATAAACTTGTTAAGATGTGCTGTTAACAGATTGAGCGAACACTCCAACGGCTGCTTTTTACTCAATGAAAGAGGAAGAGAAGCAAAGCGCACCCGATCTAACAAATGCGGTTCGAAGGCGG
This sequence comes from Stenotaenia linearis, assembly GCA_034700445.1. Classification (NCBI taxonomy): domain Eukaryota; kingdom Metazoa; phylum Arthropoda; class Chilopoda; order Geophilomorpha; family Geophilidae; genus Stenotaenia; species Stenotaenia linearis. Next base: position 11,572 of record JAQIXT010000563.1, on the reverse strand, counting down.
GCACGTCTTGGTAGGGTCCATTCATAGCCCTCACAGGGTGGTAGGGGCATTTCCCCAATTTCAAAAGAAGGCTTTCCTTTTCTGTATTTTATCATCCCTCTTTTGATTTCTTCATTTTTCAATTGTCTTTGATTGAACAACAAAATATTATTCTGGAAATTATTTTTTTTTCTATTATTATTTTTTTTTCTTGTTTGTCTTCAATATTTATAAAAAAGAAAAAAGTTAATGGATTTAGCTGGAGGCGAAGACGAAATGATGAACAAATTGGCCAACCACATGTGTTCAACATGTACGCCCCTTTCTCCACCGTCGTCCTCCCATAAAACTTGGACAACAAACGGCCCCCTTATCCCACACTTCTACAGCAGAATGCTGAAATTGTAAACAACTAGGTGTTTAGAATGTAGATGTGCAGATGTGATTTATGTTACTTGATTATTCTGAGAGGAGTGAAAAAATTGAGTATTTTATAAGAAGAAATTGCATAATTTACGTACTTGATCGATTTCGTGCTTTTTATTGATGGGGTTTGATTTTATTATATTGAAGCGACATCTAGTTGTTGTTGTGGGAACTTTGTTTGTAATTTTATAAACCGTCACGATGTGTCGGGATTTTACATTCGTTTCTGTGCATGAGGTCTGAACGTGGGCTTCAGGTCAAAATGTATCGCAAAATATGATGCCCTGATTGTGAATTAAAACATTGTAAAATATGAACGCGAATAATACACCCGTAAGCTTGTCGGCCAAGTTTAAACAGTAAGTAATTTGTGCGGAAATAGTATAAATCGAGATAAATGTGATTGGAGAAATTCCAGGTCGTTTGCTTACATTACTTTACGGGATCGTCTACCAGTGATCATCACAAAAATTATAGATCAGTTGCATCGAGACAAGGACGAAATTCCAATTAAATATGGAATGGTAAGAACTTATCTATTCAATGAGTATGAATCAATAATGTGATGATCCCTTTTCTTAGGAATCGAAAAACGAACTGAAAGAAATCACAGGTCGACTCGCAAAATTGAAAAATGAAATAGCAACTGACAAACCGATGGTCCCCATACTCGACGACTTACCCGATACAATCGCTTGGAATAAATCTTTGGACGAGTTAACCGGTAACACAATAAAAGAATCTTTGTGGTTTTCCACACCTTGGCTTTACGACGAATGTTACATGTACAGAAGAATTTTCGAAGCCTTTCAATTGAGGTATCATTTACACATTTTACGAACAAAAAATTATGCTATTTAACATATTAAATTTTTAACTATTTTAGTAATACCTTAAAGGAATTTGATTACTTCCTAAAGCAAAAAGAAGAAGGTTTTTCAGAGTCTGTAGCAGCAATGGGTACTTTAGGAACGTATTTGATTAACATTGTAAACGACATAGAAAACTTGGATTTACTGAAAACGCATTTAAATGAAATGATACAAGTAAATCGAAATAGAAAAAATTAGTTTTCAGGTTAAATATAATTCAATTTTTTTATTTTTTTAATTTAGGTTTCGTTATGGAGCAATCGTTGCGATTTATCGATCTCAGCCGGTGCCGAAAGGGCTCAAAAAGATGATCCAATCCAAACGCTAAAAATCCTGAGTGAATTCATACTAGTTGATCACTCTCCAAAAATTATCGATCACATTATCAATGCTAAATTGCATAAACCGCAGGGAATTCGGGTCGATATCGTACTGGATAATTCTGGATTCGAATTATTCTGCGATTTCTGCCTCGCCCACTTTTTATGTGCCGCTAAACTAGCCGGGGAAGTCAATTTCTACGTGAAATGTATGCCTTGGTTCGTTTCCGACACACTCAGCACTGATTTTGAATGGACACTCAACAGTTTGGAGCAAATGGACGACCCTATTCTCAAAATTTTAGGCCAAACTTGGAAGAAATATGTGACCGACGGTGTCTGGCGTGTGCAAAAGGAGATGTTTTGGACTTTACCGTACGATTTCAGTCAAATGAAGAAATACGATGCAAATCTGTACGAAAGACTCGGTCATTCCGATCTGATTGTTTTTAAAGGAGATTTGAATTACCGCAAATTAACCGGAGACCGGAAATGGAATTTCACCGTTCCCTTCGAGACGGCTTTACGAGGATTTCACCCCAGCCCGTTGTGTACCCTACGAACATTGAAAGCTGATACCGTTGTTGGGTTGGTACCCGGACAAGCCGAATCGATCGAAATTAATGATAAGGATTGGATGATCAAAGGAGATTACGCTGTTGTACAATTCACACCAGTTAAATTGTAATTTACACTGATTGCTGTTTCTCCCATGCACTTGTAAATGTGAGATAAATTAAATTTGTTTTCTGAATAGATTTATAAAAAAAAAATTGTATCATTTTTTTATTTTTTTAATAGACTGACAAATTTGTTGTTGTAATCTTTAAAAGATGTTCAGAAGTTTAATGTTCTAATAAAATTCGCTGATTCAAAAATTGAAAATAAGAGTTTGAAGTTATTACTTACCGTTTTTTTGCACTGCAGTGTTGTTCTTGTGGTTTTTAATCGTGGCAGATTCTCATCTTAAATCTAAAATCAAAATGTAACAATGTTAGAAAATCGTAAACAAGTGACAAAAGTAAGAGAAAAAAAATACACAATGGAAAAATATTAATTTCTATCAAAAAAATTAAATATTAATGAATTCATGGTTATCTTTTTGCATAAAAAAAAAAATTATTCTTCATGTTAAAATTATTATCTTGGCCCTATCAAATATGTTCAGACAAAAGCAGATTTTTATTTTTTTTCTATTAAGTTTTATTTTTTTATTATTCAAGTGAACGTCAATTTTCAAGAACACTAAATTACAATTCAGAGCAGTTTATCCAAATACTCAGAAGTACTCATCAAATTCGAATCAATATTAACTTGCTCAATATTCATCCGAGTAAACAGAAAGCAAATAAATGTAAACATCCTCTCTTTTCGGAATAATGCCTTATCAGGAATTTTCCATCAGTTTGCGTAGTTCCTGATAACCAACCAGATAAATATCAAAATAAAAACTAAAATTAAACACATCCTCCTTGTCGCAAACATGACAAGTCGATTGTTTCTGCTTGCCTGCCTAATTTGCATCGCAATTGCTTGCAAAAACAGTAAACCCGACCCAGCATGCCGAAAAACGGTCAAGAGTGTGTTTGGCAAAAGAGATTCGAGATGTCAGGCTGTAAGTATAATTTTTACAAATTTTTACAAATTAATATTTGAGTTACCTTTACTTATTTTTCTTACAGCACTTAGCTGTAAGGGCAAAGAAGTGTATAAAAACGTGAAAGGAACCGGTTATTTTCCGTCTTGGCAAGGACCAGAAGGCGGTTGTGTGGACATGAGAGGAAAACCACTTCGAACTTTACAAGTAATTCAACTTGTTATTGTTTTTACAATAATACAATTAATTTTATCTCGTCTAGGATTATTTGGAGGGAAAAGTCGATTACGTGAGTGTCGCTATGGATAAAGCGATTTCTGGTCCTCGATACGGAGCCGAAGTTTGCATTCCAGAAATGAATAAAGCTTACGGCAAAAGAATTCGTTTCAAGGTAGGAGACGGGTAAAAAGTGAAATAAATTGTATTATTTCTAATGATTATTTAACTAGGTCGTTGACCACGGTCCATCTTTTGATGGAAGAGGAGCTGCTAAGATCGATATTTGCGTGAGAACCGAGAAAGAAAGCTGTTCGTCTAAAATCAACAGAAAACTGACTGTTTATTTTCAAAAGGGTTAATTTTTGTATTGAAAATAAAGTTCAAATCTGTTTGCAAGCAATTGTTCGTCTTTATTGCAATACTGCAAAAATTAAAGTAAACAATGTTGAAATTTATTGTTACCGTCATTTCATTTAGTCCCACGACTAATAATTCTGGCTAACATAAACTAAGTTTACTCATAATGTGCACGATTGACAGGTTTTGTTTTTGTTTTGAATTGTACGCTGGAGTTTTAACAGCGAGTATTTTAAACGGGGTAAGTGGCACGAATTATGAATTCTGATTAAACATATTGTTTTTTTTCAGGTGGAGATTTTATATATATTATTTACACTAATTTATTACGTTGTTTATACTGAACTTTTTATCTTGGATAAAATAGGAAATGAAGTTGCGGATAGTTTGATTAACTGTATGGTTAAATAATTTACCATTTCGCATCCGTTTAAGCAAGTTATTTAATGTTTTTATAGCAATGAGAATGTTTGTCATACTTTATGCAATTGTAATTATAATTTCCATGATAGGTTTGACTTTTCTTGGATGTGGAATCCGTAAGGTTTACCACAAACAAACAAACCAAAAATTTAACCGTTTTATAATTACGTTTTTCAGTGCATTACAGGCCTGGACTCATGTTTGTTTGGATTGTCATTGAAATTTCTCAAATAGCAATAACAATATGTACTTGTATCATTGCCATCTCTTCAGGCGTAATTATGATTGTCAGTTAATTTACGTTTGAATTCACTCTATAAAATGTGTCTTTAAAAGCTTTCAGCTGCACTTGGTAACTTACTTGTATCCGTGATAATGGTAAGTAATTTCCTACAATGCCGTTCGATATATAATACGATCATTTTCAGGTGTACTTCTGGATGGTTGTTTTCTTCTACTATCACAGATTAGTAGTATCTCCTTTCCTCACTCCAGGTTCAGCAGACTAGTAAAACGAGTAAAACTAAACTTCGGTAAAAAAAAAACAAGGAAAACAAACTTACCGCCATTTTCATTCTTGTGCTGACATCTATGGACAGAATTATTGAAACTAAAAACTCTCAGCTGTGTTTCAACAAATTGCAATTAATTTATTCAAATAATATACAATAAAAATTACTTTTTGCTAACATTTAATTCTACTTAATTACATATTTTTTAAATAATTAAACTTTACGCCGGAAGTTGCATGTTCGGTCTCTTTTTCCGTGTACCGTAAATTTCGAGTCGATGGCTGAGAGCAGTTGTCAGTACAGTTTTTGAATTGCTTAACAATCTTCCTCCGTAACTAACATTATGGCAGATAACGAGCAAAAAGCGATACAATTAATCGCAGATGCCGAGAAGAAATTGAAATCATCTCATGGGTTTTTCGGTCAGTTATTTGGGTGAGTATAGTAAGAATAAACTTAGGCCTAATGGTAATTGCAAATGAGTGCAGCTGATTTTCGTAATTTACACGTCAATGAAAGAATTGATTTCATAAGTGTTGGTTATGATTAATTATTTTTTTGTTTTAATTAGTGGATCGTCTAAGATGGAAGAAGCGTGTGAGATGTATACGAGGGCCGCGAATATGTTAAAAATGGCGAAAAAGTGGGGAGCCGCTGGAAATGCTTTTTGCGAAGCGGCTGCATTGCATCTTAAAGGTGGCAGTAGACACGACGGTGCTACCTGTTACGTCGATGCCGGGAATTGTTATAAAAAGGCGGATCCACAAGGTATAATATAATTTTTTGTAATATTTAAAAAAAATTGTAACTGAATTTTTGTATTTCAGAGGCTGTCAATTGCCTGTTAAAGTCGGTAGAAATTTACACAGATATGGTATGAATCCCACTCTTTTAAAAGTGTTATTTTCATTAAATGAGTTATCGTTTATTTTCATTAGGGACGTTTTACCGTTGCAGCTAAACATCACATGACAATCGCTGAAATTTATGAGTCAGAAGTGATTGATATGGAAAAGGCGATCCAACATTATGAACAAGCTGCTGATTATTTCAAAGGAGAAGAATCCAACAGGTCAATTGATAAAAATCAATTGGGAAAAATTTTTATTGATAAAATATTTAAAATAGTTCTGCCAATAAATGCTTGTTGAAAGTTGCCCACTATGCTGCACAATTGGAACAATACGAAAAAGCGATTGAAATTTACGAACAAGTAAAAATACGATGCAGTAAGTTTAAAGAAACTTTTATTGATCGAATTATACTTACAGGTAGCTTCCTCGTCTATGGAGAGTTCGCTTTTAAAATATAGTGCAAAGGAGTACTTTTTCCGAGCCGTACTCTGTCATTTATGTGTGGATTTGTTAAACGCACAGCTCGCTGTACAGAAGTACGAAGAAATGTATCCCGCATTCAGCGATTCACGTGAATCGAAATTTATCAAGGTTAAAAATAGATTTTCATGTTTTAAGTGTAATTTAATTTAATTTTTATATTGTTTTTTGTTTTAGACTCTGTGCCAGCATCTTGAAGAGCAAAACGTAGATGACTTTACGGATACTGTGAAGGAATACGATTCAATCTCCCGATTGGATCAGTGGTATACCACCATGCTTCTTCGTATCAAGAAAACTGTAGTTGAACAGCCGGATTTGCGTTAATTTAAGAAAAAGTCCTTTGTTTGTACATATTTAATTATTTTTTAATTTTTTTTTAAATTTACAATTAAGAATTCGGTTTATTTTGAACTCGTTTGTTCTCAATTATCAAAAATTTGAGTTTGTACTTATTAATTCGAGTATGTTATTACAAGATTTCAATCGATTTAGAATGATAATAAATTTGAAATATTATATATCTGAAATATCTACTATATCTCAAAATTTTTCCAATTTTAAATAAATGTGGTGTAATAATGATATTTAAAGTAAACATTCCAGGATGTTCTTGGACGTAGTTAAATCTATAGAATTATGTAGCTAGAAATGTGTGTTCAAACTAAAAAAAAATTGTATATAACTTAATACAATTTTTATCATAAGTGATGCAATTGTTTTAACTTTTAACTTTTCCATGTTATAATTGTTGCCCTTAACTATGAATGTTGAACGCGTGATTTTTGAAAATTTTTAAAAATTGAAAATAGTTAAGTTTATCTATTTATAATTTATAATTTTGAATCAATTTTTTGCACTGCCTAACATGCCAAACAAATGTAAATGAAGGAGTTTATCTTGAAATGAAAGGATTACTTGATCTTGACTTGGTTGAAGAACCATTGATCACTTTCTTTATCTATACTTTTTGTATGTAATCACGTGTTTTAATTTATTTTTTCTTTAAGCAAACTTGAAAAAATTTTATTTTTATGATAGGAATTAAAATTCGCAATTATTGTACATAATTGAGTATAGAAAAAATTTGTATATAAAATCTGTAATGCTGCTTAGGTAATAAAAGTCATTAACAAAAGTATTAGTGATTTTCGATATGTAAACCATTTTCCCCAAAAATATATTTATATACCAAATGTAGAATTTAAGAATTCTTGATAGGTACCAAATGTGAACAATTACATCTTGGAAGACGTCAACCAACTGAACTCCTAAATTGAAAATATCACAGTTACTTTTGTAATAAATATAGATTTAGGTGGTCTTTTCTAGATGGTAGACGAACAACGCATAACGTGAAGCAAAACGTTGTCATAGTTGCAATTTTCATGTCACAAGTTGCTCTCACTTGGCACACTATCCCCCCCGTCCATCCCAATCCATAATAGTCTGTGTCCCCAAGTTAGCTTGCTTGGTAAAGTTGTGAATTAAAAGTTGTTAAAGTCTCCTGCACGTTTTTTTAAAATAAATTTATCTTTCAAACGTGTTGGCCACACATTATGCGTTACGAGTGAACTAAAAATGGCTGCCTAAATCTCTCAATTAACTAAATCCAAACGTATACCTGAGTTTTTCTCTGTGACATTGGATCAATCAAAACATTAATAATGCATGGTTGATCTTTAATTGCTAGGGCATCTTTCAGAGCCTGCTGCAATTCTGGAATTGTTGCGGCTAAAAATCCTTTTGTTTCAAACATTTCGCTCATTCGCTCGTAACGAATGTTTGGAGTTAAAGCAGTTGGAGGTGTACTAAAGTAAAATTTTGTTTCAAATAGAACACAATATTGAAAGTAACCTTAAATCACCTTAACGCAAGGTGTAAATTGTCTCCTCTCATTTGTTGCCAAATTTCAGCATTTAAACCACTATAAATTCCATTATTGTTAATAACTATCACAATTACCGGAAGTTTGTATCTAAAAGTATGACATTGCATTTAAAATAGAAATAAAAAAATTAAAATCAAACTCCAAACCTGCACATTGTTTCAAATTCCATAGCTGAAAACCCAAAGGCACTGTCACCTTCAACACAAACAACTCTCTTGTTTGGATTATTATCTTTACACCACAAAGCAGCAGCAACTGCAAAACCTAATCCAACTCCCATCGTTCCAAAAGTTCCAGCATCCAGTCTTAGAATTAACAAAATCATCCATAAAGCAATGTCAGATATCAATATATCTACCTGTGCCTAGGCAAGCGATTAGTTAACACACTACGTCCAATATCCATTGTATTTGCTCCTTCGCTCACAATGATGCAATCATTTGGAATGTTTGATTGAATCTGTGGAAATGAATTTTTCAAGTTATAAAACCTATATTTAGATATAGTTACTAATAAGCACTTGATTCATTGCAGCATAGTAGTTTAACGGAACAGAATGGCTGTTACTCATTTCTTCAACTGCTTTCTTATTTGCAGTAATTTTCTCATTTAAACGTTTCCACCATTCCGTATTAGCATCAAATTGCAGATTTTGTGCTTTCGATTCAATTGCCAACTAAGAAAACCACGGAAAAAATAAAAACATTACTGATTCGTATATTAAAACTGTGTAAAACTGTGATTTTACTTGCTGAGCAACAGCGTTAATGTCACCGCACAATGCAACTTCAGCTCGCACATTATTGTGCAATTCCTCAGGTTGAATATCAACCTTAGTATTATAGAAATAAATTACGTAATAACAGAAAATTATATCATATTATACTAATTTAACCTGTATAATTTTCACAGAAGGATTGAATCTCGGGGGAAGACCAAAGTGTAAAATCCAGTTCAATCTGGCTCCTAATAGGAGAATCACGTCTGCTTCGAGCAGAGCACTGAGAATAAACAAATATAATATTGAAATGGTTTTATTTCTTCAATTTCTTTAAATAAGTACCGGGAACGGGCTGATGAAACGCATAACGGATGCAAATCTGACACCACTCCTTTACCCATAGGAGTAGGCAAAAAAGGAATTTTTGTTGTATTTAAAAATTCCAATACATTTTTTTCAGCCCGACTGTATGCAGCTCCTATTAAGTAGTTTACCAGTGTAATTATTGTTTTTGAATAGAATTTGAAGTTTACCTTTTCCAATAATAACTAAAGGCTTTTTCGCTTGCTTCAGTGCCAGAATAGCGCTTTTAACTAAAGCAGGATCACAATGGCTAACTGGTGGATCAGGAGTTGCGCTTAGGTAATCAATTTTGCTTTGCTCTGTAACTTCTTTAGTGATCATATCGCCAGGAAAATCTAAGTAACTCACACCAGGACGACCGTATAAAGCAGAACGGATAGCCTAAAATAATGATCCCTTTAAATACCGAAATTGAAATTCTGTTAATTATTGACTTTTTCAATGTAGAATGGAATTTTTTCCAACGCGCTTGGCCGGGCAGAAAATTTACAGTAAAGTCGTGATGCTTCTACTTGAGTGTACTCTTGAAAACCTCCCATAGCTTCTTGTCCTTGCTCAGATGATCCTCCAATAACAATAAGCGGCCTTTATTAAAAACAGATCATTAATAAGATGATTAAATGATTAATATTATTTTTTCCATATACCAACAATTTAGTTGTGAATTAGCCATTCCTCCAAGAGCGTGTAAAACTCCAGGACCTGATACTACCATGCAGACTCCAGGTTTTTTGGTAAGATATCCCATTGCACCTGCTGCATAGCATGCCTGCAATATAAATAAAATAAATTAAACCAAAAAAAAATTAAAGGAAAAAATGATGTCTTCCACTCACAGCTTGTTCGTTCCTCATAGCTATAAATTTAATTCCTTCTTGTTGAGCAGCCATCGCAACCTCGATAACTGGAATCCCAACTAATCCAAATATATATTCAACTCCCTAGAACAAAAGTGAAAACAAAGTTAAAAGTTACTTTGCTTTGATATCAACAGTAGCCATGATTTACTTGCGCACGAAGTGCCTTTGCAATTACGGTAGCTCCGTCCATTTTTCCTTTTCGTAAGTCGTAAATTGATCTTACTCCTGTTCTTCTGTTATCAATTAAATTATCTCGAGAGAATAAAAAATCCACTGATGTTTTTGGAATTATAAAAGTACTTGTTTTGAAACGTGTACTCGCGAAGGTTACACTACAAATACTTCGTTCTAACAGTCTTTGAGGAAATGTTTTTATGCAGGTAGGATGCAGAAAATATCTGGCAAACATTGTTTCATGAACACCAGATTTTCGTTTATCTTGTTACAGAATCTCCCCATTTATATCCGTCCCGTCAGGCGTCAACGTCTAATTTAATAGGTTTTGCTAAAACCTGAACTGAAATGTTTAAAAACCTGAAACCAACTTTTAAACGAAATAAATTATTACATTTTAATTTCCAAATATGTATCCTTTTATTTTAAAACATTTGATGTATCTAAAACAATTTGGTATTTAGTTTTGTGTTTGGAGTTATTCCATTCTATGCTATAGTATTACAATTATTATGCAAAAAAATCAGAAAGCAATATACCCTTATATACCTATCTTGAACTTCGTGGGGCAACATTATTCATAACTCACGGACCTAATAACATTAACAATAATTGTTATTAAACTAACAGACGTTCCTTTTAAGCAAAGGAGCACTGGTAAAGCAACACTCGTTTTCCGTTTAACCAGGTTCTCCATCATCTGACGGCATATTAGGAGACAAAAGTACTTACTGTCTTCCACAGATGATTCAGAATTAAACACTTGCGCAGCTCCCGATGCCTCCAAAGGCAAATCTGAACGTCTCATAGTTCCCTCCTCGATTTGCGCAATCCTCCTCGTCGGCCCTGCTTAGGCATTTCATTAGAACTGCTGTAACTTTGTACTTGAATATGAAGTCGTATTGCAATATATATCTGACATAGGCAATCCATGAAAAAAATGCCAAATCAAACAATTGGGCTATTTAAAAAAAGAAAGAAATAAGTAAAATACGTAAAGAATAAAAAAGAAGCTAACACGATCGTGTTCGAACCCGAAATTGCGAAAAAAATTATGACTTTCACATCTGCCGTAATTAAAGTAACTAAAAACTTATCACATAACATGATTTATTAAAATAATTCACCAGAAAAAATATTTTTTAAAATTCTTAGTTGTATTGTACTTGATTACATTTTTTTAAAAACTAATTGAAAGTTTCAATTCTAAAGCATCAGAAAAAATAATTTTTTAAATTCTTAGTTGTTTTGTACTTAATTACATTTTTTTTAAAATTGAAAGTTTCAATTCTAAAGCAGCCACAAATTGAAACGCATTGGTCTGCCGAATCCTAAAAGTGGTGGCAAATATGATTTTGGTTGATTTTACACAAAAATCAACACAAACAAAGCTGTTTCGGTTGTTAAAAGTAGTGTGAATACTGAAACTGGCATAAAACAATGGAGGCCTTCGCAATTGTTGAAGACGTCGTCGTTTGTAAATGGCACAAAAATCAACACAAACAAAGCTGTTTCGGTTGTTAA
>JAQIXT010000562.1:0-30372 GCA_034700445.1 Stenotaenia linearis | reverse complement strand
GTTATGAGATAGCACTTCAAAATTCAAGGATCCTAACAATGCACCAAAGCTACGCACCTTCAAAATTTCAAGTATCTAATATCATCGGAACTGTCGACAGGCAGCACTCGAAACTTATCTAGTGCAGCTTGAGTCGGACTTCATTTTGGGTTTATACACCAAAGTCTAAACGAGTCCTATACTATCATTACTTTTTAGTAATAACAAAACCACAGAAATGTTGACGCGACATTTCAAATGTTGTTTTATAATTCACACCGCAATACATATTTAAATTAATTGTAAATTGTAAATGTCACATCAATATTTAGATTGTTGTTTACTGAGCATTAGAACGATTTCATTAATGTCATATCAACATTTTATGTGGAATAATATTTCATCGACTAAATTTCGTCAAACAAGAAAATAAAGAGAAACAAAAGATTGTCGAAACGTAATTATTGTAAATTGAACGCAAAGCAATAAACTGCAACACGACGGAAAACAAATAAAACTTATTACCTGCGGCATAAAACAAACTTCCCCCATCCAGAAACTTTGCCAAACGACTTGGCCTTCTACCTAAGGTAAAAAGATGTCCATTTTCAACTTCTTTTATAAAGCCTTTCTATAAAAAGTGTTATCAACCCTCAGTGGAGGTCACCGTCTTTTGAGGTCACTGTCTGATGTTCGCGTTCTGGCCCTGACCAAAGAGATAGCGGATCATTCAAGAAAAGATGAGACGAAAGAAAAAAATCGATGTGCGGCAAAGAAAGTGGTACAGCGATGAACCTGATGCCGAGAGATTGGAGGACAGCTTCTTTGTTCTTGTGATGGACTACCAACAAAGTATCTCATTTCGCCCGATTACAAAGTATCTATTTCCATGCAAATAAGCTTTAAATTCGTCTCAACTCGAGAGATTACTCGAGTCGAATTGCTGACTAAACGTTTATAATCTATAGCGAGCGAGGTAAAGACAAGTGCAATCGTGACTGCTGTATTCCTTTGTCTCGAGTCGTTTCTCAGCAAAAAATACAGTAAATTGAAGCTTAGTGTGTGCCTTTTACGCTACAACGTGTTCAATAACAGCCCTCGCGACACCGTGGTTCTCGTGGGAGACTCGACGTGTCTTCTCACCGTCAGCGTGAATTCTCGTTAGAAATGAAAAATTTAAGACCTTAAAAAATTGCTAATCTCGAGTAGCTTCGACTTTGCTCTTCTGGTCGAGCAACATGATTAATCGAGTGAAATATTTATGGCATACCCGAGGTGACGAAACGAGTTTATAGGGTGTTGGGCACAAAGGTTTAAAAGGGATGTGCAATGCGATGTCTCTAGGTAACCGTAGATACGAAGGAGATGGAATTAATATCTCACAAATTTGAGTTATTTTCTACGATTTATAAGATTTCTTCAATATTCCTAAGATGTTATCGAAGATTAATAACATTTTTGATATTTTCTTAAAGTTATGAAAATTTAAAATTTTGTGATTTTAATAAATCTAAGACGCAAATTCTACCGAATGTCCCCCTAACCCCTTTCTTGTTTTATTCAATAGGTGTCGAGTGAACAAATAGCGACAAATGAGCTTTCCCTCATCTATATTGTACACATAATTAAAGCAAACGCTGCAAATTTTAGAGAAAATTATAAAACCATTACATTTTTAATTACGCATCGTGTGCGACGTAAAATTACGTGATGTGAGCACAAGTGTAATTTCCTCCGCTAACTTTGCGAACGCCGCCATCAAAGGGCGAAATTTGCCATCTGTCAACTGCGGCTCGTCCACGCAATTATCGGTCAACACATCTCACGTTTTTGCTCCGCGAATTACGGAATTTGGTCGACATTTGCCAGCTGCATCCAGTTAATAAAACTTTTATTTACGTTATAAAATTTTACATTTAGCTTCTAATTTGCAAAATGTAATCAAAACGGTACAAACATCGTCCTATCAACGTTAAATTAATAAAACGTTTCGTTTTATTACATTTCCCGCGTCTCGAATACAAAACCGCACATTCTGCTTTGTTTTTCTGTCGTTTTAAATAAAAATTAATATATTTTATTGCTTCGTTCCACCGGAACGAAACGGTAACACTGGTAAACACCTGCAGCTTTAAAACGTATCCATACATTGAAAAACATTGATTTTTCTTCGACGGAACTGATTTAAATTATACACACAGCTTCAATTTTATACACACAAAATGATAATTTAATTCGATTCCAGTCAACTTTAAGGCAGACACTACCGGAAGTGCTATTTTCCAAACAGTGCTACAAATCCAACTGTAAACGAGAGCTTCGATGCCACCAAATCAAAATGAGTCTGTTAATTTACAACGAAATCCTTAATGGAGTGCACGCAGAGCAAACTGACTACATCCATTAAAAAGTAAACATGGCACATTTTATGAATTTTTAAACGAAATTTTTTTACTTTAAAAAAAAAATAATGTTTGCATTTATCGAAAAAAGACCGTTTTCTCATCTAAAATACATTTAAAAATCGAAATGAAACTTGCTAACAATATAGCTGCAATATACCGTTACATCATTCACCTGCATAGTATTGACATTCCAAGTTAGATCTTAACCAGAACATGATAAAGCTTCGTTGATACAGCGGAGTGATTTATTACCTCAAATTTCTCACTAGTGTGTAATAAAATCTGCCGTGTGTAATCTTACCAAAATAACCACGAAATAAACCTCATCCATTCCATATTTCCTTTATCCTATTTATTTTCTGTGTGGATAACTTTGGCACCAAAATAAATGTAATAAACCAAACATTTTAAAAAGTATTGGCAGTTTCAAAGAAATTATAATATAATTAGGTTGACAAACTCAAACAGAAATTTGATCGTCTCAATTTGAATGAAATTTGGTCAGCAGTTAGGTCAACGAGAAACTGGTCGAGAATTTCGTTACTTATGAGTAAAAAGTGAGACTTTTTCATCGAAACATGAAACTTTCGATAGCAGCTTATGGAATTTTGATGGAATTTTGATGAATTTCAAGGGAATTTCAAAATTTGTTATTAGAATTTTTTAAATTTCTTTCAAACATTGTAATTGGATTCCCACCGAACAAATTACGTTTAGACAAACTTGCTGTCGACCAAATTCCATCCTCCGTTCACCGGTACCAGTCGATGTGTGTAAGAAAGAACAGTGATAGCGAGCATCATTTCAATCCACAGAAAAAAGCAATGAGAGAGGATTTGAGGCGAGCAGTAGGCATGCATAGCATGGTTTTTCACAATCCTCTTATCACTATTTCCATGTTCTCTTACAGCAATGCCGACGCTGTGTATTTTTTTTTATTTCATCCCAAACTAAATTAAAATAATAAAACCAGACATTGCTTTCATTTCAATAACTTCTCGGGCAACAATATCATCTATTTTGAATTTTCGAGTTGAAAATTCAACGAGATTTGCTTTCTAACATGTCAGAAAGAACAAACTTAAAGGTTGCTTGCAAGTATCATCTTTCAAACAACTGTCACTAGATGTCACGTGAGCTTAAAGATGATTCCAAAGTGTTATTAAAATAAATCCAAAGCCATTAATTTTTATAAAGTCGTGACTGATGAAATGAAATTTATTACTGACCTCTGTTTTAAGGATCAGTGAAAAAATGGTGGACACGTTTTGTTCGTCCAAAAACTCAACCCTAAGCTCCAAAAACCCGTGAGAATAAATATTAAACTTGATCACGTGACAAAATTTAAATTCATTTAAAAATTCATCCGAGATTTAAAAAATTTAAAATGTAAATATCTCTTAATACGTTTCACATTTAAAAACAAAATTTAATCAAATTAAATTCCGTATTGATTTACGTTCCTTATTTTCCCTTTAAGTCTAATTTTGTAATTGAATTTTACCTAAACTTGTTTGAATTCCAAGCTGTAATTTGTCGAGTGCTGCAACAACAATATCTATTATTTCCTCCACAATCATCAAACTTTAAATTCTCAGTGTGATTTGCATTTTTCTTGCTCCCCATTACGAGATAAAATAGAAACCATTTAAAATTCAACATCATGAAATATTCAATGCTAGAAAAATATGTTCCAAGAAGAAATAAAAAGTTAATGTATTATTTTTTCACGTTTTCGCCTTGACCATCGTTTCGGTTTGAAAATTTAATGCCAAATTTATTGTTCGTTGCAAAAATAATAAATCGGATTGAAGCGTTTGTTTAAAATTAAATATCAAAGTCGCGTTAGAATTAATTTTTATTGTGTCGTTTGTTTGTTTGTTGTTTATTAATTTCTCGAGTGATCTTAAATTTATTAGTTTCTAGTTTTCTATAAGTTTCTATCGCTAATTATTTGTTTTACCGGTTTTTGTAAATATTTAGTTCATCTCTTGGACTAAGTGAAGAGTAATTAAGTATGTCAATTTTGTTCGTTACTTTGTAGGCAAGTGCAATAGCTGTCAATTGTTTTCAACAAATTTGTTAGTTCAAAACTTTTAAATCATTTTAAATGTTTTCAACTTAAATTTTGGTTTTCTTGCCTTTTCACTCACTAAATGTTTCAAGTGTTAGTTTTTTTAATTTCTGTATCTCTAATCGTTTTTATCGGTAAAAATAGGTGTTGCATTGGTTTTTTCCTTGTTAAAACCAACTTACACTTTCACTCTTTAGTAGGTATATTTTGTTTATTATATTGAAACGCGTTTTTCATTTTATTTCATTAGAACGAATTCAAACCTAATTATCGCCTACCCCTAATCTCAAATTTAAATAAAAATCACGAGAAAAGAGATTATAAAAACAAAAGATTACATCTTTGTAATATCCCGCAATTTATGGATTTAATCTTCGCTTCCTAATACGTCAATAACAACACCGTCGTCATTTTTACGGCATTTCTCCGACCCTCAAAAAAAAAACAAAATCCAATAAATAATCTTTTCTTAATTAAAATCGTCCGCAACTTTCTTTCCCTCCCAACTTGAGAAGAAAAAAAATCCTTTATTTTTCCTCGAGTTCGCCGACCCTCACATCCGATTTTGACAGAACGTAAACTGCCTTATCCAATACTAATCTAATTTAAACCTTTTTAGAAGACGTAACAATCACGTCTCGTCTCGTTTGAACCTGAGCTTCAATGCAACGCATATCTCGGATATGAAAATCGGTCGTGCGCTGCTCCTTCTCACTCGTCGCCCCCCAAACTCAATCAAGAGATTGGTGCAAAAGTCTCCTGAGAGAGCGATAAAGGGTGCAAGTCAGCTACGGCTGGCAGCAGCTGTTCACGACAGATAGCAAACAAGCGAAGGCATCTGAAAACCACGAAACCTTACACACCCAATTATTTCGACAAAACACAAATGACCGACATTTTACATTGCCGTTAAATTATTTAAATATTTTTCGGACGACCACAAAGAAATGTAAATCTCCAATCCCAAAAACTCGTTTCCGAAAATCCAAACCCAATGGAAATTTCACGCGCACTTATTAATCGCCCATAAAGCGATCAGTATTCCACGCACCCATCCGACTCGGTCGCAGTCAGATTTGCCTAGTTTAGAACGGGGTAATCACCTTGTTCCCACAATCGTTTCACGTGCAACTTTTCTTCGACACGTATCGATTCGACTGAACACTTGAACTTTTGTGAGCGTGGCCTTTTCAGTTGATCTCATCGAGAAACTTCCATTTAAAACTATTCCCCTAAGAATGCCGCTGCTTGATGAGAAAATACTTTAAGCCCAACAAGCACTTATTACACAAAGTGGCGCTCTAGGAGCGCACTAAAGATTAGATCGGTCTCTCAACCGCTCGATTGCATTCAAACGAGCAAAATGCGGTAATTTCCCACCAGATCAGTTAGCTCGCCCCTCCTCAATACATCGTTGCAACAACCCGCCTTTACTACTCAATTTCGGCCAACTAACTAAATTTACACTTCTACTTATCAAATGCATCGATTCTGCAATCTAATTCTTCGGCGAGGAAAAAAATTAAAGCCGCATTCACGTTTTAGACTTTTAACTTTTTCCACGCCCGTTCCACATAAAAAGCAAACGCTTGTTATTTATTCAACAACTCGAACGTGTAAAGAGGAACGACATGGATCTTATCTTAAAACCGTGCCCATTAATTCTCTGCTAAATTAATCTCGACCGGCTTCCGTTAACGTCAAGATTCATAGATAACGCTTAAAGGAGAAGCTCAAAAGTTATTTAAAGTAAACTTCCGACAGCTCGGTTGGGTCTCGCGAGATAACGAGACGTTCCATTTTGAAATTTCACAAACTTCAATCTACTTTCTAGGTGAAACGGCAAAAGTTAGCTAACCTACTTTCGTGTAAATACAGCTTCGACTTGCACAGAAACCTTCGATCGATCGCTAAAGTCGAAAACTTAACTATTGTTTTTGTAAATCCCAGCATAGAAAAAAATTGTAAAATCCCGGGATTGCCCTAAATCGGTACGAACAAGCAAATACGATTAGTTAAAACAAAATCCTTGCTAAACAACTCTCTTTGACTGAAATTTGAAATTGCAACAACGACCGACATGTATAACATGCATTACATTAAATTTTAATTTATTAATTTAACGATAACAAAGTTGTTACCGAACAAGGCATTGCGCACGAATCAGTCACGAAGATTTTAAGATTAATTTTTAATCTGCCAAATATCCAATTTCTTTGCTCATTCCACTAAAGTACAAATTATCTGACGTCGATTCTGCCTTCTCGAGCGTTCATTCTCTATTTCGAGTCTTTTTTCATCGACACGTGACCCATGACGTAAGGGACCACCAACACCATCTGTTGGCCCAACGTTAAATTCGCTCACGAATACTAAAATGCTCGTTAAAGGCCACTTGCTTTGGGTTAATTACGGCTAATTATTCATCTCTCGCTTAAAGATAAAGTAATGTCGTGGACACGAGAAAGCTGTGTTTCCTCGGCGGATGGATCGAGAGATTCGAGCAGCATGATTTGGCACTCGCGACCTTTGTGCGCTGCAATGTCGTTAGCACAATCACCAATTCTTGTCTTTCGCTCTGGCTAACAATAGTAAAAGCAATTGGCGCGTGTAGTAATGTTCGAAGAAAAGTACTCGACGCTAAATAAAAATTATCCACCAAGTCCAAAGTCTGCTCCTCATCAAACGTCTCGACTTAGACAGATCAATTATCCTGATGAGGTCAAATAGGATTAAGGACTCGAATCCCTCATTTATCCGTCAGTAAACAGCAAATTACTCTTTCGTTTGTAAATCCCCAAATCATAAAAGATAATTTGGCATCTTGATAACATTTTCTTTTCTCGAACAGGAAGTCATTTATATTTCTTTTACCTCGAGATACATTTCGGCAAATGCAAGACGGACCACTTTGTGCACGATTTTTCATTCTCAATGTGAAAATCCTATGAATGGTCTAAACGAATTAGTCTAACAAATTTATCGAAATTTCGATTAGCGAGTGCTTTTACCGGATAAAAGAATAAATATTTAAATTTCAGAAATTCAATAGAATTCGAATGAATGGAATGACGATTCGCCACAAGTGGCGAGCGTATCGAACACTGCTGGACTAAACACTTCTTTTGTGCGTTCACTTTCACTGAAATTTCGCAACTCAACTTTTGTCTCTCGAATTTAATACTATAGGTCTGCACAAGTTTGCTTTTTCCATACATAAATCAGGATTACAAAATGAATAAATGTTTCATATTTTTCCATGGATTTCAGCGAGGATTTTGATGAGGAAAATAGCGAAGAGGCTAAACTTTTGGCGTATTCGGTTATACCTCGAATCGTTTATTTATTTTTTGATATATTGACATGTTGTTTTTAAATTTATATTTTATATTTTTATATATATATTTTCGAGGTATGTGTTTGAATTTCTTCGTATACTCGAGAAACTGATACTGTCAAAGGGAAATATGTTTGGGAAATGGTCGATCGTCAAGTGGATGATAAAAATAGAACCGTTTGTCGAGTTAAAATGCTCTCAAAAATGGCTTTCACAGTGTCAAATTTGAAGAAAAAAAATGAAAAAAAGTGCGAATCCTTACGACAAGTTTGGAAAAAAGTTACAATTTCAAATGAAATTTGTCACGAGGCGACAATAAATGCAAAACGGACCGTGTTACAAGAATTTTAAGTTTGACAAATTTCTACGACCCAAACGATCCCATTAATCGTAATAATTACACTCCCCCTTCCAAAAACTTTCTCTTCGACCCCCAATCTGATTGACGATCTATTTTTAAAATCTCAACTCCCATCGACATGGAAAGAAAATCCCACGGGAGATTTAATTCGAAAACACTGCCAAACCAAGCACTCGATCAACAACTATACACTGACCGTCACTCAAGATACGCTACTCCTCTCGCAAAAAGAAAAAAAAACAAAAGATAAGTTCAAACCTGAAAATGGTGGCTCCCCGGTTGCCATTTTATTTGCTTTCCTCGTGACGTTGATGGCTTCGCTGCAACATCTCGCCGCTACTCTTCATTTTATCTCCTTCGCATTTGGTCGTGTAATTGTCTACCAAACTTCATGTTTCTCTTTCCATACTTTCTTTCACGAAAAAGACACTGGAAATAAATAAACAGAAGGAAAAAAATGTAAAAAGTGAAACAAAAAAAAAGAAAAGGCCATAAGAGTTTTTATTTTTCAATCTCGATCGAAACGAATTGTTATAGCGTGGCAATAACCTGGCAGAATGATGGTAACTTATATAGTCTTAAATATGTCAAGAAATTTTGCATGGATTATAAAGTTAAGAAAAAATATGCGAAAATTTTGTAAAAATTCGTAAAATTGACATAAAATCTGTAAAAATTATAATAATTTTCAAAATTTATGTTAAAAATATGCTAAAATGATAGGAGTTTTAGACGAGTTATTGAATAACTCGTCTAGGGGGCAAAACACTTATCCGCGGCTTATCAGTCGAGGAATTTAGGAAAATAAAGTGGAGACAAACTTTTGGGTATTTACGTGCTCGTTACAGTTGCACGACAACATCTGTTTGCCTCCATAATGAATACCTCGAAGGCGTCGCGCTTTTGTGCGCAGCACAATGACGGCTTGTACAGACTGCCCCCTTCGCCGCAACGCTTTCCGTCTAATTATGCAACGTCTGCCGGATCGACTTCACTTTCTTCCATACAATGTGTAGGAAGCCAAGCGACTGCGGTCAACTCCTCCCTCGTTCACAAACAAAGACCTTAATGCTCCATAATGACATTGCCAAATGAATGCAATAATGTGGCTGCCATGCCACCATTTCCTTTATCATCCCGCGCTCCGGGTGGGCCTCCGACATTTATATCATCATTTTTTAATCAACTTCGCGCGACTTAATTGTCATACTCAGACCCATCAGCTCTTACTAACTCGAAAAATCAAACTTTTTTCGTTCCAAATCTCTTAATTCTGAATTCGAGGGCCACGAAATGGATTTAGTTTATAATTTCCACCGTTCTTAATTCCGTGGATTTAAATATAGAAGATCCGGAAATTAAAAGAGACCCCCGAAAGCTCGGTAGAATGTCAACTCTCGGAGAACGTGTGGTATGAATTTGTAATGAACACTCTTAAAATTCAACTTCTTTCGGTGTTGTTTCTGGGCTTATTTTTAAAATTTCACTTACAAATCATTGTATCGATCAATGTTTCTCGATGTCATTTTCGCTATTAAAATTTAGGAATTCTTCAGCAGCAAAATGACTAAGCTGTGGTCAGTATGGCCCCGAGCGTAAGAGTTGATTTGCCACGAACTGACATTTTAATCTATTTCTATAGATATTTATAGAAATAATGTATTTTATTATAAATTTCTACCGAGTTATCTGAAATTTCTGCAGATATTTCCTTAAAGTTTAACCATAGGTAACAAAATTCATAGTTATACAACTAAACTTTAGAATGATGGAAACTTTACTAAAACCACAACAAGTTAAACTTTTACTCTGTCTAACTCCCACCAAAACCTCAACTCCAAACAACAACAACAACAAAAATCCTGTACTTTTTTTTTTTAAAAATGTAGAAAATCCACGAGTCTACTAAGACTTAGATCCACATCTTGCAAACATGGGTTTAAGAGCATTCCAACAACGAAAGCTGAGTTCACCATGTGGATAACATAATCCGAGTCGTTATAAACACAATCTACAATAACAGCACTCGTGTTAGATTTAAGATACGAAATGTTAATGCAGAGCAAAACCCTTTAATTAGCAGTTAGCACTCACCAAACCAGAAGCATCCCGTCAGTTCGAAAAGAAGCCCAATTAAACCATTTTACGATTGTAATTTACTCGACCACAAGAAGCATTCCAATTGTTGTATTATCTCTGAATACCTATCGATATACGATTATGATGAGTAAATATGCTAATTTAGTAGTTACCACCAACTTTCGTGAAAAAAAGAAAAATACCATTTGTGCCGCTTCGTAGCCGATTCGCGCTTTTAACTTTTCCTCACTTCTCAATACCGATCACCACACGTGCTAACTCATCATCATTCTCGCATGTAAAAAAAATGTGAGAAGCAGGAAAGCAGATTTTTTCCCCCCTGCACGAAGATGCTATCAGCTGCAGGCATCACCAACTCCATCACACGCATCTGTTGTTAGAGTATCGCCTTCAGAGAAAGAATTACATAAGAGAGGCACATGCACTTGATTACAGCTCTTCATTGGCAATCTCATTGAATGTGCAATGAATGCATAATGAGCCCAACTAATGCTATACTTCCCCTCGCTGCAAAATAAAAAGAAGAAAAAATGATAACGAGAATTTCAAAAGACTAAAACAAATATGAGAAAAGGTTTGGCTGAAGCTCTTTTATCATTTGTTAAAGAGACGAGTTTTTAAAGTAAACACTTTTCTCCTTCTTAATATCCTTAATGAGCCCAGGCTAAAAACGATTCATTCTGCTGCATTAATTTTAATTAAGATTCTAACCTGAAACACAGAGCTGGCTTGAGTAATTAACGAGCAGCAGCGAGAACTCAAAGAAATGTATGGAATGGAGCAAACGACAATACTTATTTCTAATTTTAATCTAACATTTCCTCCTTTTAATGTTTCATTTCTTCTGTAAATAGCGCTCTAACTTTTATTTTTACCGTTTTATTACCGTTATTTCTGGGGGATTATTAAGTCGAAAAGAGAAATTTTTTACGGTTTTAAGTAGACGTAACAAGCAGTTTCGGATCGAGTGAGATGTTGGAATTTGACAGACGATGTCAGTCATTAACAACGAGCTAAGGGTGCTCGGTGCCAAGATCTTAATAAGGTTCTAAAGTGCTTCTTTGTTCGCGATGGACGTGGGCGAATGGGTATTTAGCGCCTGATTATGACGGAATGGCATGGCGGGTTGTGTTGTTGAGCTGACAGACTAAAAGGGATGCAAGTTGCGTAAATTGATTTTCAAAAATTTCCTCAATTTTAAAATCATCTATAAAATATATCCAGGAATTATCATTTTCAATGCTTTCTAGTAAAATAAAACAAAGAGATGGTCTTTTTAAATTAAACAGTGCATCTGAAATAAATGTCAATTGAAACAGCAGTCACAAAATCTATAATCTATAATATTGTTTTAAAAACATGTAAATTATTCTGCACGTTTCCTTTAAATTTTCCTTAGGATTTTATTTTTTCACAAATTTATGCAGTCGTAAAACTGATTAAGAAATACAGATGCGCAACCACCTACGGTAAAATGGGAAACTATTGTTTTGGATAGTTTTAGCCAAATGACATTAACTTCTCCAAAGCACCATGCGGTGGGTATTTGGGAGAAACGCCGACTTCAACATGCACAGCGGTAATCGTTACCACGAAGAGACTCTGCCTTTACCTCCAGTCAAATGACACAAAGTATAATATAAGCAAAAAATGTTGAAAATGTTAAAGCAGGCGCGAGCAAATAGAAAATTCTGAGAATCATTAGGCCTAGTGTAAATTATTCGGACTGAAATATATTCCTAACCCGGCGGTTTGACCGCAGTACGAACCGAGCTGTCAAATTAACTCTAATTCGATCATTTAACACTAAATTAACCCTAAAATATTCACTCAAAGTTGGATTTTCGTTTATCGAGCTGGCAAAATGTCCGATAACGGTACGTCAATAAAATTAATGTTTTGAAAATCAAACTTGGATCCAGATAATTCCAAGGTTGCAAAATTTTGCAAGCATTCAATGAGGAGGTTACACTTTAAATGTTTAGTGTGCATGGACTAACCAAAACTGAGAATCAGTAAAAAAATAAATAAATAAATAAATAGAAAAAGAAAGCTAGATCAAATTCCAGTTCACTTTGAATCTATGAATACACTGACCCAACACACCCAAGCAATGATAAACAGCAAAAACTCCCTTTCGAAATTTAAACTGTTAAACAAAATGGATTTTACCTGAAACTGTTTTGCAAAAGAAAATCTTTTGCAATTTGTCATCAACAACTGTAGCAAGTATAAATTTAAAAAAACTTTTTCTAGTGACATATTTTTCAAAATTACTGTTAATTTCTAAAGAATCCACAAACTACTATTTATCTGAACAAAAAATCCTGCACAATACGACTGTATACTCTACAAATCGATACCTACAAGCTGCAAAACAATATCAACCGACTTGAAACTTTTAAAAAAAAATTCAGTTAACTCTTTAAAGTTTATCAGAAAAAAAATTTCTTTACTCCCTTTTAAAATATTTAAAACTAAAGACAAATAACTTTAACAGTAAAACTATAATATTGAACTTTAAGCAACTCAATCACACTCATTACCGTACTTTAAAAAAATAATTCAAAAAATAATCAAACCTTTATTTCTTCCTCCACTGCTCATTCGATCAAAACTCCAACACAGACACGAAAACTCTGAAAAATTTATAGAAAATAAAAATAAATAAAAGAAAAAGTGAAAATTTATGTGAATGTTAGTCTTAATTCTACTTTACTTTAGTGAATATTCAAATTCGAGTCAAAGTAAATGTTTGATAAAGTATAATTTAGCGATCTGGGTGACATACTCAGTTTCCTCCTGCCCAAGATGATTATTCTCACCCATCTTAATTCAATTTATCGATCAATCATGGGCTCACGTTGACGTAGATGAGCTTCATCGAGTTCCTTTTACCTCATTCATTTCGAGATAAGTAATAACAACGAGTATTCGGTGATAAATGAACGAGAAATCAATCATAAATGTAAATAAAACCTCATTTGTTTCGCATCAAACTTGGGACGGGTCGATGAACTAAGTTTTCCAAAATGGCCAACCAAATCATAAAAAGATCAAAGAAAAAAATATCCTTTCTAAAGTTTAAATTGTATACTTATTGGTCAGTTAAGGGCATGGGTTGCGCCAACACGTCACTAAGGATTTTCCGAGCGACTTGACTCGGAAGTGTAGTTAAACAGCGGTGAAAGTTTTCATTTCAAAGTGATAAATAAATGAATGTTGACTTTTGAAATGTTTAAGGAGTTCGGCTAGTTTCTAATGATTCACTTGAGTTGGGAGAATTAAATACTTACGATGTTTTTTAACTTCATGATTAGCACTTACGAACTGCTGATAACTCAGTCGGCCATTACAAATCATCACGCTCGGGATTGGTTTATTATAATCAC
Source organism: Stenotaenia linearis (assembly GCA_034700445.1). Classification (NCBI taxonomy): domain Eukaryota; kingdom Metazoa; phylum Arthropoda; class Chilopoda; order Geophilomorpha; family Geophilidae; genus Stenotaenia; species Stenotaenia linearis. Next base: position 16,724 of record JAQIXT010000562.1, on the reverse strand, counting down.
GTGACTACTATACTACGGACTAGTCACTGTCCCATTATCATAAATCTACTTTGTTGTTCATTGTCACATTTGATGGATAAAACCCATATAGAGTCATTTTTCATCACGTTTTAGTAATAAAATAAAGTGTAAACATAAAAAATATTTTAAATAAAAAAAAAGGAAAAAATTAAAAAATTTCTGATGCTCAGCAATGATCATCAAAATGATTAATGACACACACCCTTTCCATTCCCACTCCAAATCGAAATAAATATCAGTTAATTACCACTAAATCATATTTTGGAGAAAAAAAAATTCACTTCAAATTAAAATTCTAAGAAAATCAATCAGTAAAAAAAGTGTCTGATGTAAAATGACAATAATTTCCTGGTTTCAAGCAACTGTATCTAACGAAATTTTGTATCCATGACGATGTAATTAACCTTGATTACCCGTTCCAAAACTCAGTTGGAAATAATTTGCAATGAAATTAAGTTATCCTCACGAACTCACATGGAGCGTAAAACTCCTTCCGTCTCATCCTGAGTATCTTGGGCAATTTCAAACAGACTTCCATTTATAATTCTATTAATTAGCTAAAAGAAAATTGTAAACATAATACGATTGAAACTCTATCTCGCAACACTCAGTTGCGCAAATGTACGATTAATTTACCATCACTTGGCCGTTCCTACGGCTTCCTCCGGCGAGATAAAGCAAGAAAATAATACATTTCCTTCCCCTTCATTTATTGCCATACGAATTCCATTCGAGTAGTAAAAAAGTGTTGAAAAAGGAACGACAAAATCGTTACGTGTTCTAAAACTAGGGAGGAAAAAAATAAATATTTTTATAGGAAATCTAAGGAAACTCTAACACGGTGTTTTCTCAGGAGATATACACTTTGTAGCTCGTTTTACAAGCAAATTCAGAGTTTCCTCGACGGAGTAATAAAAATTGACATTCGTGTTGGCTTAGCAACAAGTGACGTACAGTGCATTTCATTCCTATTTACTTTTTCATGGTTTTACAATTAAAGATTTTTATTGCAGTTAAAGAGGTAAATTGCAGGGATGTCAACTTTATTACTGCTTTACAGAATCAAGTTTCAAATAGATTATCAGTTTTAACGCTTTATTCTATAATAAAAACGTGGAATTGTTTTCCAAATGCAAAAACTGGCGTAATCCATACCGTTATTCGGGGGTTAGCAATTACGTTCAATTAATTATCGGGAAAACGATTAATTTTTACTCATCCCTACGACTTTTAAACTTTGTTCAGCAGACCGACTTATTGCGTGTTTTATTCTATCGAGTTTTATTATTAGAGGCGTGCAGCCTCGCCTTTGACTCTAAAAGCTGTTCTTTTACAGCCAAATTATAGTTGTTATTTTGCCTTGCAACCAACATGTGAAAAATTAAGGCTCGTTGCCATAGAAGCGGTGCGTATTTCAGTGTAATGGCCTCTTATTTTTACTCTGTCATTTGTTTAATAAAGTATTTCTTTCTTACCTTGTCTATTGTAGTCCCTAATTGTGGGAATTGTAAATAGTAATACGAGTCTCCTTGTTATCTTAATTCCTTATGGACAATTCATTGAGAAGCAAAGGTGCTAATTCATTAACTTGCTTTACCCACGGGAAATTAACACTTAGCCCTAAAAGATGTTCTCCCCAATTCCCCACCGTATCAACTTCATACATACGTATATCTCGAGTAAAGAAAAATAGAAAAACTTCTTTTTTGCTCCTGAAATTTTCAATTTAATTGCCAATTTTTCGTGAAAAACGTTTTACATATTAACGGAGTAAAGTTAAAGTGTTTCTAGCTCAAACAGAATGAATATTCGATTTTATTTGCAATTTTCCAAATTTGCGTTGAACCAATCAGACTACCGTAGTATAGAGAACTGTGGTCCCTGGGAGGAAAAACTGACTGTACAATGGGTTATTACCTGATTTGGCCACGTCGGTGACCTACAATACGTTCCTATTTAAAAAAATTTTTTTTTCCTCCCAGGAGTTTCATTTACAATAAAAATCAAATTAAATGAATGAAAATATTTAAATAACATGTATGATTTACAATTACATTATACCTACAAACCATTATATATACTTTCGCAAATGTCAAATTTATAACTGTAAATCTCATGTTTACAATTCAATTTATCTGTGAATCTAATTTTATGCAGTGACAACAATAAAAATACAAATTTCACATGTCACACTGCCATTTAAAATTCATGACAAAAATAATATAAAAACTCAGCTTAAATATAATTTTTATATTTCAAACTGAAAAGAAAAAAAAATTTTTTAATGAAATTTTTAAGCACAAAATGTAATCCCATTTATTTGCATAAATTTGTAGAGAAAAGTGTGAATAGTGGGCACTAACAAAGAAATAATAAAGGAAGGAAACACTTCCAGCCTCCGTCACTTTACGATGTGGTTTAATACAACAAATGTCGCAGGATTTTTCTTTACGAGTGCGAGCATAATAGAATCACAGAATGACACGAGAAAAAAAAACTCAATCTTCAATAGAAAAAAACATAATTCAACTCGGGTTTGTTGTTTGCTTTTTAGTTGAGAACACGCTTAGCAAAACAAGATTTTATTTTCACCAAATCTCGCAAGAAAATCGATACGTCGCTATTCACTTCCTCCGAAAGTTGGCAGCACCGCACTACGCGCGCGCACCGCAGGAAAAACAACGTTAAACCCGTCGTTAAATTTATTGTAATTTGTAATTATTAAAGAGATTCGCGTTTCAGGTTACAGCGATGCGGGAAAATGTAATTAAATTAATAATGTGCGTCCATTTCAGCATTCGCATCTTTTATTTTTAAAGTATTGCGTAATTAATCCCATAATCCGTCGGTATCGGACGAAGAAACAACACTCGAGCGGGATTGGATCAAGACGCGCACGCCTAATGACAAGATGAGAAAGAGGTGCGGATTTGGCACGTGGAAGCCGAGTAAATCCCAACTGAATTCTCTCGGGGACTTCTCAAAGTCGTTTCGATCCCTCAAGGTTGCCGACCCATCAAACAATTACGGAGAGATAAAGGAGCTTGGGATTTGTGAGCTCAGCTGACGTTTGTTACGTGATCCTCACTCTTCCCACCCCGATCAAACGACCGTTGGTCATGCTTGATAAAAGCGTCCAATCTGATTGAAATCATTTTACTCGTCTAAACAATATTTTATATGTTGTACGAGAATCGAACCAAATTGCATTTTTTTTTTCATTTTGTTTACCTCACCTTTAAACCATTTTAAGAAATTACTTTTTCTAACTCACTAAAATGTTGTTGGTCTGACGTATTTGCAGACTACAAAAACAAGTTTCTAATTCTAAATAAACATCGAGGCACGTTACGTTTAAAAAGTAAAGACATTATCGAATTGTTGGATAAACGAAGTTGAAAAAGAAACAACAAAGTTCACAAAACTCAGGAAAAAAATCCCATTTATAATTCACAACGTCAGGAGAGAAGAGAATTCACAATAAACGTTTTTTCCCCTCATAAATACACAAAACGCAAACCTTTACTCGATCGGATGCAACGCGTCAATTTTTTCTCTCTCGGTTTCTCTAGGTTTCTCTAAATTCTAATCAAAAATAAATTTCAACCAAACTCCAGAGCCGATAAGTCAGCTGAAGACATCGTTTTTTCCCCTAAGATGTCACATGATTATGCTGTCGCAGTAAACAACACAATTGTTACTTGTACCGATCGTATTTATACAGTATATCAGATGATTGAGTATTGATTGGAAGTGAAACAGTGTGGTCGTTGTACCTATCTAAAGCAGCCAGCATGTCATGTAAATTATAAATTCAAATTAATTTCATTTAAAAATAGAAATATAAAATTCATATTTTAATTATACTTAATATTTAAGTAATTTTTTAAATTAAGTAAATTTTCCATTTTCTGTAAATCTCAACAACGTGATTGCAAAGATTTTCCACAAGAATCAGCGTATACAAAAAGACTCGTCCTTCGAGTCTTTTGTAACCGAAAAGTAGCAAGCACAAACTGCCTATTAAGGTTAACTGGCGCTCTAAGCCTACAAATTCCACCCGCAGTTGCTCCAGTCTCAAATGGCTCATCAAAAGAATTATCTACTGAGAAAAATTATAGTAACTCTTCTTTTATTGTACACCCAGTATATAGTTACGAGCCTTTGTAAAAAGTTAAAATTTATATTAACACGCTCTCGACATTCTAACCTCACAATCCTGAATAATACTGTGCATAAATTATAGGAATAGCGAGTTTTTGACTCGTTTCAGTCGTAAGTCATGCTTGCGGGTACCGCCCATATCCCAGGGGCTTTGAAAAATACAGACAATCACAACTTTGTACTTGAGTAGCTAGTAGATCATTTTTAATGTTCATCAAAAAGAATTTCGTAATTCGATCGTTGTTTATACTGTGAAGTGTCAATGTAGTTTTTCATTATAAAACCGTAATACAGTATTGTATATTATTGCGATTGGTTCAAAATACGGAATGTCAACAATTTTAGGCAAATATGAGAGAGAAAAAAAGTTGAGAAGATAAAAACTGAAACTTACCAATAGCTGTCATTTTAGAGGTTCGAACTAAAACTTGTCAGTCCAAACTGAAAACGTTTTCATTACGAAGCACAAGCCATATTTTCTCTCTTTTCACACGAAATTCCCAAGTAGAAAAATTTTGCTGGAATCAACGTTGATTTATCATTTCATTTTGCTACTTCGGTTTGTGCCGTTATCTTCATTAGTTCCTTGTCATTACTGGCATTATTCATTAAGATAAATAGAACTTTCCATGACCAACTTTTCTCGTTTCGGTTTTATTTGATAGCGATGATTCTGCATGGTGTTTGAATCTTAATACTGAAAAAAAATAATTAATGACGTGCCGTTAAGTCAATGACCAATAGAATTACAATTTTTAAAAAAGGATGTCGTCGTCCATAATTCGAGCAGCACACCTTACAAGCAAGTTTTTTAATGCCAGCAACAGCAGGCGACAGCGATTCCGGCAAGTGGCGACAACTGCCGTTCAAAAACAAAATGGAGTTTTCTTTTTTTTTAAAACGGGAAATTTGTCTCGAAATTAACCTGCTACAGTGAAGTAGTGGCGGTTCACATCCAGTGAGCGAAAGGACGCTTTGCGACGGCTGAACGTATCGTTTTACAGATGTGCAGAATCTTGCTGAAGCTTCTTCGAAAAAATTTAAAACATTTCTACGAGCCATATTATTCGCATTGATCCCTTCGTATTATTGGCGTAAAGGTAAATAAAGTGATACGTGATCAAATTTTCTTGCTTTCGACGACCGTGATTCTCGAATAATTCTTCTTCCTGCACTTATCGGGACCTGGGTTCAAAAAATGATTATTCCATTTACTGTAGCGACATACATAACGATAAATAACTTCCAAATTATAATATCGCGGGCGTCGTAAACCTTTTTTCTTTCTAATCGTGACTACGACCGAACCACAAATCGAACTGGCCGTATACCTGTACTTGGAAACATTTTTTAAAAGACAAGTTTCAAAAATATAATACAGATAATAAAATAGAAGAAATAAATTTCCCAGACGAGAATCTATCGGTGATGGGCCGTAGAAATTCCGTTCACTGAAACCGTAACTACCCATCAAATCCCATAACTCGAGCTCAAGTACCGTCATCTCTTGAGCAGTGAAACAAATGACACCCTCACGTGACGATTGCATTGCCCAATTAAAATTAAGATCTTGAAATTAAATTTCGGTTTGTCTTTTAGAATCTTTCAGTTTCACTAGCTTTTTAAACGACTAGCGAGCAGTTGGGCGTGTTTTCGAACGCTGCTTAAAGAAATTGTCCAAGGAGCGAATATTGATTGAGGTAAGATGTTATTTTTCCATCTTTTTATCGGGTTAGTTAGGGCGGAGGCGGACGTTTAGATGAGCTGATCTGATAGACATAGATTTTTTGAGAAGATCAGCTCCGTTAATGGTGGTAGGGGGGAATTTGAGGTACGGTAGTCGATTAACGGGCGTTAGTGACAGCATGGTGACAGTTGGGTGGGTTAGTTTAGCTTTAGAATATTTTATGAAATCAAAAACCCATTTTTTTTTTAGCTGAAATAGTTCGCTTTGATTTCATGTGATAGGAGGGAAAGGAATTAGATTAGTTTTTCTAAACCTTTCCTTAAAAAATCTACAAAAGTTCAACAAGGTTCAACTGATGCTTAATTTTTTTTTCTTTTTCATGGAGCCCTGGATCGCCTGGCGACAAATTTCGACCGTTTGCACTGAAAATGGTATTTCATGAAATTTTGTTGAGGTCAAGTCCATTAAATAATTTAATTACTTTTAATTAAAAATTTTAACATATTTTGGCGTTTTTCAGATCAGCAAAAAATGTTAAAATTTTAAAATGCAAGGATATGATGGAAGGTAGGATGCCTTTTTCCTTATTTTTTTTTCGTTAACACATCTTAAATCTTTATCTTTATCTTAATTGGTCGATACAGCCGTCATGCGACAGCATCATTTGTTTCAATGCTCAAGAGATGACACCACCGACTGGACCTTCCCAAAAATATAATTAGTGGAGAAAACTTGATCTTTTGTAAGTATTTCAACTTGGAATTTTAATTCTTTTTTCACGAAAAACTTAGTTTCTGAAAATTTTTCTGTAGAGCAGACTTTCATCACAAAAGAAAAATTTTGTTGCAAAGAGAATTCTTGTTAAAATCTTAAGTCGAGGTTAGTATTCACGAGTGGCAAGTCAAACCTTGCAGAGAAAAGCATTTAAGTACTTACAATTCCGTTTTCCTTCACGAAAATAAAAAGAAACCTGTGCACAATGAAACAAAACACTTATGAATCGATTGATTAAAGAACAATAAAGTACACAAAACAGGAAAAAAAATTCCCATTTATTTATTAATAACAATGTCTGAGATATCACAGAAAATGTCCACTTTTTCTTCTTTTTTTTCTCATAAATGTACAAAACAAGCCTCGGCTGGATCATCTCTTTTCTTCGAGATTTAATCAAAAATAAACATCGTGCAACAACTCAGAGTCGATCATCAGTCACAGTTTTTGAGCTGAAATGTCCAAAGGCTTTTTCTTGTTTTTTCTTCCACGATCGAAAACGTCGAAAAACACAACGACGGCCAAAATATACCGTCACACTGCGATCGTGCTGTCGTCGTAATAATTGTTTAAATGTCTGAAACAACGAGCGATGCCACACACAGTCACTGTCAGAGATCGTATTCGTTCACTAACCTGTGAATTAACGGAGACGAATTGACTCGAAGTGCGGCATTTTGGTCATTATACCTCGCCACGTCGGAATCTTTACGTAAAATTCAAAAAATTACTCAAAAATCGTTCACAAATCAAACAAAACTCACTATAAGCTCTTTTGCTATCAAATTCTGTATCTGATAAATCCTCCTCTTCGTACCCAGCATCTTTAGGATCGTCGGAGTGATTGAATATAAAAGTCGTTTCTTCCGTGTTTGGATCGCACCTTAAATCAAAATTTAAAAAACAAATGAATAATTCGTTGTTACACTTTATTTACATTTCTATATGTAATACCTTATACCCGGATACAGCGATCCCCTTAATTGATTTCTATTACCAGAAGATGACTGTCTTCTCTTGTCTTGTCTCGCGTGTTCTCGCGAATGCGAGTCCGGTGATAATTCATTGGACGAGCTAGATTCTGGACCGTGATCTAATAAATCTGGAACTACAAACTCTATATTTCAATTTCATAATTAAAATATTTTTAAAAAAGTATCAAATAAATCAAATAAATATTAAAATACCATGTTGATCGTACGTTACAGGCTGAGTCGGTCGAATCAACCAAGGCTGCGAACCGTACTGATTTATACTACTCGTACCCAAATCTAAAATTTCGCCGCCAGAAAGTGGCATCGTGTAATCTGTTAGGAAAATACATTTAAAACCGAATTAAATATACATTTAAATTATATAACCTGCATTATAAAGAGACTCTGGCCTGGGACACTGTTGTAACTGTTGAGTCACTTGTTTCTTCGTTCTCGGATATGTCCCTTCGCGCACATCTTGCTAAAAAAAATTTCAAAACATCAAAATTTGAGATAACAAATTAAATCAATTCTAAAAACCTGAGGAGACGTGCGTTGTTGACTGAAAGTCATCATGTCTTTGTTTTGACAACTGGATATCTGACAAGTTGCGTACGGAGAAATATTATCTTTAGCTACAAAAAGAGGCGCCATGTTCTTTATTGGTCCCTTTGTGTTATTTCCAAGAAGGTAAGTGAAGCTGCCCATGCTCGAGTTTTTTTCGTATTCGGCTTTATTTGGCGGGCGAGATTCTTCTTGGCGCATCGTTCCTTGCCCCGAACGCTCGTGTCGTTGCATCTGAAGTTTCCTTCTGCAGCAAATTGAAAGTAAAGACCCAACGATGAAAAGCAGCAACAAACAAGCCGTCAAAGGAAGAATGACGCGAACGTCGTAGAAGAAAGACACTTTGGCGACGCTGCGGTCGACGGACGCTATCGGAGCGACGGTTCCTCCCGTCACCGTTTTCGTCGCGAAGTCGTATTCGGCCATCGTCGAGCCAGCGCTGTTGTGAGCCATTACTCTCAAGTTGAACCACATGGCCGGATCCAAATCGGGGATGACGAACTCGCGTTGTTTCAGCACCACGTTGTTCGATACCAAATTCCACTGCCGAGCACCGCGCGGTTTGTACTCGACCACGAAATAAAGGATCGGACAGCCGCCAGACGACCACGATTCGAGTTGGAGCGTCACAAATCTCTGATCTTCTCTAATAAAACTCGCTTTCGATGGAACTGCAGGAGCTATTTTTTAAAAAATTTAAATTTAATTTAATACTTTAAAGAGAATTCAATTTCTCACCAGATCCTTTCGTCTTCGTACTGATGATTTCGCTCGGACGTCCAATTCCCAGTTTATTGACAGCGGCGATGTATATCTGGTATCTGTTGCCGCATTCCAGATGATTCAAGAGATGCAAGTTGCTATCGGCGCCGAGATAAATCTCTTCCCATTCGCCAAACTCTCTCTTGTAATACAAGTAATAACCTTGAACGGGAATTTTAGCGTCTTTGCTCTTCTCCCACTTCACTTCTATGGACGTGTAAGTCGTAGCCGTAACCAGAAGAACAGGGGCATCGGGTGGAACTAAAATTTAAATGTAAAAAAAAGTTGAAAACAACTTTTTAAAAGGTAAAATTGCTTTAGTTACCTTGAACCGTAACGGTGTAGAGAATTTCGTCAGATCCCGCGGAATTCTTAACGTGACACGAATAATTGGCACTGTCGTTGGTTTGCACTTCTGCGATTCTCAAAACGCCATCTTTGATCATCAATCTGTTGGTGGCCACTTCGACCGGTTGACCTCTGCAAAACAATTTGTTGATAATTCATGTAAATTGCAACGCAGCTGCAAAAGATGCAAACAACCAAATGATGGCTAATTAGCGTAATGAAAAATCGATGCGCGTCACATTGACGATCAACAAGAAGACTCACTGTATCTTCCATTCCAAATCGGGCTGAGGAATTCCCGCAGCTTTGCACTGCAATTCCAAATTGGTCCTCCACGGCGAAACGACCGCACCACCGAACGAAACGATCCGCGCTGCAACTGCAACCGATTAAAACAAGTTTAATTTGCATACAAACAAACAGCTGCTGCTCAGCATATCACTGACCCGAAGGTCCCCGAGTGGCCGCCGAAACCACAGATGTGCTCTGTCCTTCTCCTAACGACGTCGATGCAGTCACCCAAAATTCATAGCGGTCCTTTTTGTTTAAATTCTTAACCTCCAACTCCAAATCGTTGGCTGAAACCGAATATTTCTCTATATCTCGAGGCTAAAAAAAGAAGAAAAAAAATCAAAGTGAAACTTTAATTTTGTCTTTGCAGTTGCCAGTTGCTGTACATGTGTGTGTAAATTTATCAATCACACAAACACGGAGAACCAATCCAATCTTCTCGCGGTCTTCCCCTTATTCCTGTGGGGAGCAATCCGTCTCTTTTCGCTTTCTTTTAATCCCACTCTCTTTTCTCTTTATTTCCCCAAACACTTTGATATTCTCCTCTTCAATAAATGCAAATTTCAACGATAAATTCGCCTCGAGTTCTCAACGCCGACAAAATTGTACATCAAAGACTAAAATGTATATACCTCTTTGCCGAGTTCCAGGCTCCTCACGTACACTGTATACTTTTTCACGGATCCGTTGGGTCTCAGTGGCGGTTTCCACGCGATTAAAATTGATTCTTGTGACGTCACTACGGCCTTTATATCTTCCGGCGCCTCGGGAACTTTTTAAAACAAAAATTCAAACAATTTACAATTTTTTTTAAAACTTGAAAGAAAAAATTTATACCATCTTCGTGAGTTTGACAAACTATTGGATCGCTTCGTACTCCATCGCCCATACGAGTGAAAGCCATCACTTGTACGCTGTAATTAGTAAACCGATGCAAACCGGAGATAACCGTTCCCAATCCGGGCGTAACTTTGGTTTCTACTTGAGAATCTTCTGTTATTAAATAAAATAAAAATAAAAAATACGATAAAAGAAGATATGTCAATATCATCGTAAAAAATGACATGCAAATCGATTTAACTAAACTTATGAACAAATTTAATTAATTAATTTGAACTATGTAATCGTACCCACCATACCATTCATCTTCGGGGCGGTACACCACTTTGTAGCCTTGAAGGACCCCGTTTACAGCCGATGTGGGTGGGGGTTCCCACATTACTTGAAAACTCTGAGACGATAAAGGAGAGCAACGAATGTTTTCCGGTGGCAGACTCGGCACTATTATTTTAAAAAATTAATTTTTGATAAACTCCAATTAAGAAATGATTATACAAACCGTCTTCGGATGTCAAAACGATGATTTCATCCGACCTCGGACTCGTTCCCATGTGATTAAACGCCTGCACGACGACGCCGTATTTGGTGAAATGACGCAAATCCTCCAAACGTACCGTCAACTCTTTATCGTCTTTTCCCGCCGTTTCGACCGTAAGAAACGAATATGGCTCGGAGGAGTCGTGCAGTTTGTATCCGATGTAATATCCGAGAATATTGCCGTTCCATAACTCTTTCTTCGGTGGCTTCCAAGTCACTTTGACCACATCAGCTCCGGTCGCTTCGGCACGAACTAAAAGTGGCGTCCCAGAAGGCGCTTAAAAAAATTTTAAAGTAATACTTTTAGAAAAAATTCAGTTCCGTCCGTCTTTGTACGCAGCGTTGAAATACGTTTAAAAGACTCGTTACGTTCCGCACCGTAGACTTAAACTCGACTAAATTTCACACTCGTTACGCAAGAACAATTCATTCTAACAACAACAAAAAAAGAGGGTGCCATCTTAACCCCCACATTGAGAGCAAGTTACTAATGAAATTGGACTCGTGCGGGTTCATTGATCGACGCCAGCCGCAGCAAATTGTAGCGGCTTTTTGTGCAGGGAAATTTTCAAAAAAAAATCAAATCTAACCTTCCTCCAACGTGGTAAAACTGATGGATTCGCTCGGTTCGCTACTTCCGGCTTCATTAACCGCTAAAACGCGGCAGTGGTAATTAGTGGCCGGTTTCAAATCGGAGATGACGACCGTCGTGTCTTTGGCAGGCGCCGAGAAATTGTGAGTTTTCGTCCACGGATCTGTCGATAAATCGATATTCAAGTTTGAAAAATAAACTTTATGTTTATGAAAAAGAACCTGTTGCCGCTTTGATGGTGACGATGAAATTCGTGATTTGGTTGTTTCCTTCGAACGGTCTGGTCCACGACAATTTCAAAGAGCGAGCCGACTGATCCACGACCACCAAATCCTTCGGAGCATCCGGTGGCTCTGACCGCGAAATGTAAATTTAAACATTTTATTCGAAAATCCACAAATTTTATTCACCGATAATGACGAGTTGAATCCTCGATTCGTCCGTGCCGAATTCGTTTTCGGCCAAACAAGAGAACATGGCCGTGTCGCGTCGATGAGACCTCGAAATCGACAATTGCGACACCAATCCGTCTTCTGTCGGACTTTCGCTCAGTTTGTACCTCACGTCCTGAATGGAGGACACCTTGTCCTGGTTCCTCGACCACGTGATCCGTATGGGCAAATCACCGCGAACCATGCAGTGAAGTTTGGCATCTTGACCTTTTTGCACTGTTTCGTTTCGGAAATGGACGTCGAAACGAACCGGAACTGAAGGGAGAACATCAATAATTCAAAGGAATATTTAAATATTTAAAAAATTCAGACGAGTTTTCAAAGTCTCTTAAGTAAAAAGAAGGTATAAAGGGCAAATCCAAGAAAATGCGCGTGTTTTGAATTATGCACCAAGAAGAAATGCAATGTGACACATCTATAATTCAATACTCTGGCTGCGTGTGATAAAATTATAAGCAACTCAAAAATATCCCCCAAATAACGTGTGCGAGTAGACGATAACCTCATCCGCTGACAGCTCGCATTTTGAAAAATGAAAAACAACAAGAAAACAGGATAATAAAAAAAAAATAGAAAGGGTTAAAAGAATATGTCACCTCGCACGTCGACCGTGATCATTTTGCTAAGACCATTGCCAACACCGTTGGTGGCTCTGCACAGGTAGCGGCCTTCGTGCTCCACACGCGCTCCACCCAACACCAGGGAGCCATTTTCCAGCTTGTGGATGGATGGGTCGGACGAGTGCAACGCTTCGTATTCCCCAGGCGTGTTCTCTGTCAATGAAGAATGTGCTCAAACCAAAAAAGTCGAAAATATTGTTTTATTATTATATAGAAAAATAAAAATAAATAAATTAAAACGAGTCAAGAAATTTTTATTGATGCACTGGATTACCTACTGCTTTCAACCATTCGATCCGCGGCAACGGGAACCCACTCGCCTGACAATCGATAACCACCAATGAACCCGGTAGGATGGTTACGTCATTCGGTTGTACCATCCATCGTGGCGGAACTGTTAGAAAATGAGAAAAGAAAATGTAAGAAAAATGGAAAAGTGAGTCGTTTAATTGATATAACGAGTTGATTATACAAAACTCGTTATATCTCGAAGCGTTTTCTCAACTTTTGACACTTTCCGTCAACTTTTTCATTAGCAATTTAATCAGGAATTAATGGAAAATGTCAAAACAAATTTTCTATACTGCATTCATCAATATTTTTTACTATGCCTACAATTTCGTAATGTTGGTGTTGAATATGTATATCAAAAATACTTTTTCTTAAAATAAAAGACTTGCTGAAAGAAACTGCATTTAATAAATTTAAATATCGTCTAATACTAATATAATATGTTAATAGTGCAAAGAGTGAGGATAAGAAGAAAAAGCAGCGTGCGAATTAAGGATTGTAGAGAAAAAGAGAAGCACTTCTTAAAGCAAGTCGTTTTGATTTTGTTATTTTGCAGGCAGAAAATAAAAAAAAAAGGAAAAAGAGAAAAAAAAATTAAGTAGAGGTATTTTGATTTAAGTTAAGTTAAGTCGGTTTGTTTTTGATTTTTGAGAATCGATTTACCCTGTACTACGAGTTGTGCAGTGAAGTTGACGGAACCAGCTGGATTTTGAGCACTACAAGTGTAGTTGCCATTGTGTCGTGACGTCACTCGGTTGATCGTGAGCACACTAGAATGCTCGTCAAAATCTCGCACGGTCACGCCGAGATCGGGAGCCAGGTGGCCGCCGTCTTTGCTCCACGTGATCGCGAGGGGCAAATCCCCCTGACTCACGACACATGCCACGCGAGCCAAGGTGCCCTCGAACAAGAAATCGCCTTGGAAGGAGAAGGGGATAATCTGCGGAGGGACTGGAACGAGGGGGAAAATAATAACAAAAAAAGGCAAAAAATCATTCATCTGGAGCCAAGCACACGTCACACTTAGAAACTCATAGAATATAATATAAACGGCGCAGTCAATTCGCGCACACCAAAACTTCAATATCGTCAATGTTTTTGTGTGTGTCTTTGTTTGTGTGTGGGGAAAATATGAATCTAAGCAGATAACTGTCGCTGATTTAATCTTTTTTTTTAAAATAGCCTACCGTTGACAGTGATCTGCGCAGTGTAGTGATCGGAAGCAACGGCGTTTCTCGCCACGCAGGTGTAGTTGCCGCTGTGCGACGGCGCCGCCTTGCTTACGGTGAGCACGCTAGAGAACTCGTCGAAGTCCCGGATCGCTAGACCGAGCTCGGTGGCGGCAGCGGCCACCGCGCGCCCGTCTTTGAGCCACGCGAACGTAATGGGTAAATCCCCCTCGACCACTGCGCAGATTATGCGCGCGTGGGCGCCCTCGTGCAGACGCGTGTCCTGGAAGGACGTCGGGTTGATCTTGGGCGGAACTGAAATGGCAAAACCACTTTGCTATCATTAGAGAAAAAGCTTCTTTCTCTTCAAACTCTCTATCTCTTTTGTGTCACTATACGAGAGAGAAAAATAAAAACCATATTTATATACTCGATTCGTTTCCTGGCTAGACTCGAAACGTAACAAAAAAAGAGGTGAGGAATTCCGTAAGAGCGCCTCAAAGAAAAACAAGCAAGTTTAACAAGTTTCTCCAAACTATACTGCAACAAACATCAAATTAAATAAAGCCCAATCTCGTGTTGCACCTCACGTACAAACGTAACACAATAAAACCTAATTGGATGATACAACAATCTGCAATATCGAGTAAATCAACAAATTGAATTTAAAATAAAAAAATAATCAATTACTCACCCAAAACCATTACCTCCAATTCTCTTCGTGCACTTTGACCTTGTTTGTTTCGTGCTATGCACGTGTAAATGCCGGCATCGTCAGCCCTTTGGACACTGAGAACCTTCAAAGTGCCGTTTGGAAAAACCACTTGCAAGTGGCTGACGGGAAGACGAGTTTCACCTGTTCGCGACAAATGAGAATTTACTAATTATAAATTACAAAAAATTCCTTATTAATCAAACAGAGATTGGTTAAACATTCCCCGAGGATTTCTCGCTACTGCAAACAATTTAAGTAATTAAAAATGCCCTTACAAATTTTCTCAAAGGTAATTTCTCTGATAAAAGGGGAGAAACTCGGTTCCGTCCTCGCGCGAATTAATTTTAAACAACTTTCGCCACTTTAAATCGCATTTTTAGAAATCTTAATTAACGCGGCTTTAAAAACAACAAAGAGATTTTTTTCTCTTTCAAAATGTCATGAAAAACGCATGAAATTTTATGTGTACCTGATAGTGTTTAAGGTTTCAATTCCATTAACAGGGTTGAAGCCACTAACCAAGATGAAGCGCGTAATTTACATTAATTTAATCCCTCGAGTAAATGTATACACACAAACGATAAGGATTTTATCGTTTCCAACTTTATCATAAAATTAATGCGCAGAGGTCACAGTGAATTAGTAAATGCTTATCTTAACCCTTATAATAAATCCCAATTATAAATAAAACTCCTCATATTTGCTTTTTACTCTTAAAACTGAACTCGATTGAAATTCGACTTATTTCTAGTAAACAATGCTCAGCCACAGGAGATTGACAAAAAACGGGTCCGTATAATAATGTACTTTGATATCTCGAGCACTCTACACCGAAGAAATCAACTGCAATTTCTTCCGGTCTAGAAAGATCGAGTAACTCCTTGAACCTTCTTTGTTGATAAGGACAAATTCTCAGATTGGCAGTCTATGCCCAAATAGAAACAAGCAACTCTCAGCTGCACAAAACTGAGAAATAACGAGTCCGTTTTGCCCTGGGTTCGAGTGCCAAACTAAAGGAATCAACGAGAGTTTTCAACCAGTCAGAAGGATCGGGTAACCCATTGAACCTCCTTCACGAAAGGGATGGTGGCTTGCAATTGTCCCTCGCAAACGAGAAATTTCCAGTAATCGCGAGTCATAACCTCGTGTGGATTACTTTTCTGCCCTTTGTACACATCGCTCGTCGCTATTACGGATCGAACGATTCAGAAATAGAAATTTCTATTCTATATCTAGTTATTATTGAGCGAAATTACGCATAAAATTCGGTTTTGTCTTTTGAATTTGCAGAATAAATATACTTTACCTTTCTCCCATACGAGCGAATCAATTGGATATCCAGCATACGGACAATGAACGATCAAAGTCGTTCCGGCAACCACCGACTTCTTGCCCATCGGACGAATGAATGGTCGCCCTGGGGAAATAGAAACCTAATGAATGTGATGTCTAAAATTTTCCTTGTCAATGAATATCAATTCAAAAACTGTCTTCCTCTTCGAATTCCTTATCCAATTTAAGTGAATGAAACAAGTTGCACGCGCCAGATGCTACTTTTCATTACCGGAAATTCGAGAAACTGTTTTACAAGTAAGAGTGTACGCTTCACTGCTAATGTGTTATTGAATGAAGACTTGGCTGCAAATTATTCTTGATAAATTGACAATAATTTGAAGCAAGTTTCTTCCATATTCACTAACTTTGAAATGTCATCATCAATTTTCCTGTTTTAAGCTCAATTAAACGAGATTTAAAAGCGAAACTGAAATTAAAAGCAGATGAAGAAGTGCTTTAAGGTAGATCGATGGCGTAACTACGCTGTGGCTCTGGCAATTTTGGTTATGGTAACAGCAAAATGGTGAGACGCATTAAAAATAGCTACGACTATACTTTCTATATAGTTGTACGAAGCGGGAGTAACAC